>JAHHZJ010002003.1:0-55695 GCA_021437245.1 Aegilops speltoides
GTGATTTCCACGATTAACAAACCACGGGATGCGTTTACGTGTCGGTCATCAACAACTTTGGCAGTTTTGGCGATTCGGCCCGTTCATGGACTATTACTCACTGTTTTGGGGTCCGGGTGATTTCCACGATTAACAAACCACAGGATGCGTTTACGTGTCGGTCATCAACACTTTGGCGTTTTGGCGATTCGGCCCGTTTCATGGACTATTACTCACTGTTTTGGGGTCCGGGTGATTTCCACGATTAACAAACCACGGGATGCGTTTACGTGTCGGTCATCAACACTTTGGCGGTTTTGGCGATTCGGCCCGTTCATGGACTATTACTCACTGTTTTGGGGTCGGGTGATTTCCACGATTAACAAACCACGGGATGCGTTTACGTGTCGGTCATCAACACTTGGCGTTTTGGCGATTTCGGCCCGTTCATGGACTATTACTCACTGTTTTGGGGTCGGGTGATTTCCACGATTAACAAACCACAGGATGCGTTTACGTGTCGGTCATCAACACTTTGGCGGTTTTGGCAGTTTTGGCGATTCACTGTTTTGGGGCCCGTTCATGGACTATTACTCACTGTTTTG
This sequence comes from Aegilops speltoides, assembly GCA_021437245.1. Lineage (NCBI taxonomy): Eukaryota > Viridiplantae > Streptophyta > Magnoliopsida > Poales > Poaceae > Aegilops > Aegilops speltoides. The sequence goes on from JAHHZJ010002003.1 coordinate 585, forward strand.
GGGTCGTTCGGGTGATTTCCACGATTAACAAACCACGGGATGCGTTTACGTGTCGGTCATCAACAACTTGGCGTTTTGGCGATTCGGCCCGTTCATGGACTATTACTCACTGTTTTGGGGTCGGGTGATTTCCACGATTAACAAACCACAGGATGCGTTTACGTGTCGGTCATCAACTTTGGCAGTTTTGGCGATTCGGCCCGTTCATGGACTATTACTCACTGTTTTGGGGTCCGGGTGATTTCCACGATTAACAAACCACAGGATGCGTTTACGTGTCGGTCATCAACACTTTTGGCAGTTTGGCGATTCGGCCCGTTCATGGACTATTACTCACTGTTTTGGGGTCCGGGTGATTTCCACGATTAACAAACCACGGGATGCGTTTACGTGTCGGTCATCAACACTTGGCGGTTTTGGCGATTCGGCCCGTTCATGGACTATTACTCACTGTTTTGGGGTCGGGTGATTTCCACGATTAACAAACCACAGGATGCGTTTACGTGTCGGTCATCAACACTTGGCGTTTTGGCGATTCGGCCCGTTCATGGACTATTACTCACTGTTTTGGGGTCGGGTGATTTCCACGATTAACAAACCACAGGATGCGTTTACGTGTCGGTCATCAACAACTGGCGGTTTTGGCGATTCGGCCCGTTCATGGACTATTACTCACTGTTTTGGGGTCCGGGTGATTTCCACGATTAACAAACCACGGGATGCGTTTACGTGTCGGTCATCAACAACTTTGGCGGTTTTGGCGATTCGGCCCGTTCATGGACTATTACTCACTGTTTTGGGGTCCGGGTGATTTCCACGATTAACAAACCACAGGATGCGTTTACGTGTCGGTCATCAACTGTTTTTGGCGATTTTGGCGATTTCGGCCCGTTCATGGACTATTACTCACTGTTTTTGGGGGTCCGGGTGATTTCCACGATTAACAAACCACGGGATGCGTTTACGTGTCGGTCATCAACACTTTGGCAGTTTTGGCGATTCGGCCCGTTCATGGACTATTACTCACTGTTTTGGGGTCGGGTGATTTCCACGATTAACAAACCACGGGATGCGTTTACGTGTCGGTGGCATCGGGTGATTTCCACGATTAACAAACCACGGGATGCGTTTACGTGTCGGTCATCAACCTGGCGGTTTTGGGTTTTGGCGATTCGGCCCGTTCATGGACTATTACTCACTGTTTTGGGGTCCGGGTGATTTCCACGATTAACAAACCACAGGATGCGTTTACGTGTCGGTCATCAACACTTTGGCAGTTTTGGCGATTCGGCCCGTTCATGGACTATTACTCACTGTTTTGGGGTCGGGTGATTTCCACGATTAACAAACCACAGGATGCGTTTACGTGTCGGTCGTCAACACTTTGGCGGTTTTGGCGATTCGGCCCGTTCATGGACTATTACTCACTGTTTTGGGGTCCGGGTGATTTCCACGATTAACAAACCACGGGATGCGTTTACGTGTCGGTCATCAACACTTTGGCAGTTTTGGCGATTCGGCCCGTTCATGGACTATTACTCACTGTTTTGGGGTCCGGGTGATTTCCACGATTAACAAACCACAGGATGCGTTTACGTGTCGGTCATCAACACTGGCAGTTTTGGCGATTCGGCCCGTTCATGGACTATTACTCACTGTTTTGGGGTCCGGGTGATTTCCACGATTAACAAACCACGGGATGCGTTTACGTGTCGGTCATCAACTTGGCGGTTTTGGCGATTCGGCCCGTTCATGGACTATTACTCACTGTTTTGGGGTCCGGGTGATTTCCACGATTAACAAACCACAGGATGCGTTTACGTGTCGGTCATCAACACTTGGCAGTTTTGGCGATTCGGCCCGTTCATGGACTATTACTCACTGTTTTGGGGTCCGGGTGATTTCCACGATTAACAAACCACAGGATGCGTTTACGTGTCGGTCATCAACAAACTTGGCGGTCGTTTTGGCGATTTGGCGGCCCGTTCATGGACTATTACTCACTGTTTTGGGGTCCGGGTGATTTCCACGATTAACAAACCACGGGATGCGTTTACGTGTCGGTCGTCAACACTTGGCGGTTTTGGCGATTCGGCCCGTTCATGGACTATTACTCACTGTTTTGGGGTCCGGGTGATTTCCACGATTAACAAACCACGGGATGCGTTTACGTGTCGGTCATCACACACTTGGCGTTTTGGCGATTCGGCCCGTTCATGGACTATTACTCACTGTTTTGGGGTCCGGGTGATTTCCACGATTAACAAACCACGGGATGCGTTTACGTGTCGGTCATCAACACTTGGCGTTTTGGCGATTTTGGCGATTCATGGACTATTACTCCCGATTTCATGGACTATTACTCACTGAGTTTTTGGGGGACTATTCTGTTTTGGGGTGATTTCCACGATTAACAAACCACAGGATGCGTTTACGTGTCGGTCATCAACACTTTGGCGGTTTTGGCGATTCGGCCCGTTCATGGACTATTACTCACTGTTTTGGGGTCCGGGTGATTTCCACGATTAACAAACCACGATTCGGCCCGGATGCGTTTACGTGTCGGTCATCAACTTGGCGTTTTGGCGATTCGGCCCGTTCATGGACTATTACTCACTGTTTTGGGGTCCGGGTGATTTCCACGATTAACAAACCACAGGATGCGTTTACGTGTCGGTCATCAACACTTGGCGAGTTTTGGCGATTCGGCCCGTTCATGGACTATTACTCACTGTTTTGGGGTCCGGGTGATTTCCACGATTAACAAACCACAGGATGCGTTTACGTGTCGGTCATCAACACTTTGGCAGTTTTGGCGATTCGGCCCGTTCATGGACTATTACTCACTGTTTTGGGGTCCGGGTGATTTCCACGATTAACAAACCACAGGATGCGACGTGCGTCATCAACACTTGTTTTGGCGATTCGGCCCGTTCATGGACTATTACTCACTGTTTTGGGGCGGGTGATTTCCACGATTAACAAACCACAGGATGCGTTTACGTTTGGCGATTCGGCCCGTTCATGGACTATTACTCACTGTTTTGGGGTCCGGGTGATTTCCACGATTAACAAACCACAGGATGCGTTTACGTGTCGGTCATCAACAACTTGGCAGTTTTGGCGATTCGGCCCGTTCATGGACTATTACTCACTGTTTTGGGGTCCGGGTGATTTCCACGATTAACAAACCACAGGATGCGTTTACGTGTCGGTCATCAACACTTGGCAGTTTTGGCGATTTCGGCCCGTTCATGGACTATTACTCACTGTTTTGGGGTCGGGTGATTTCCACGATTAACAAACCACGGGATGCGTTTACGTGTCGGTCGTCAACTTGGCTATTACTTTTGGCGATTCGGCCCGTTTCATGGACTATTACTCTGGCAGTTTTTTTGGGGTCCGGGTGATTTCCACGATTAACAAACCACGGGATGCGTTTACGTGTCGGTCATCAACACTTTGGCAGTTTTGGCGATTCGGCCCGTTCATGGACTATTACTCACTGTTTTGGGGTCCGGGTGATTTCCACGATTAACAAACCACGGGATGCGTTTACGTGTCGGTCATCAACACTTGGCGGTTTTGGCGATTCTGGCCCGTTCATGGACTATTACTCACTGTTTTGGGGTCCGGTGATTTCCACGATTAACAAACCACGGGATGCGTTTACGTGTCGGTCATCAACACTGGCAGTTTTGGCGATTCGGCCCGTTCATGGACTATTACTCACTGTTTTGGGGTCCGGGTGATTTCCACGATTAACAAACCACAGGATGCGTTTACGTGTCGGTCATCAACACTTTGGCGGTTTTGGCGATTCGGCCCGTTCATGGACTATTACTCACTGTTTTGGGGTCGGGTGATTTCCACGATTAACAAACCACAGGATGCGTTTACGTGTCGGTCGTCAACACTTGGCGAGTTTTGGCGATTCGGCCCGTTCATGGACTATTACTCACTGTTTTGGGGTCCGGGTGATTTCCACGATTAACAAAACCGATTAACAAACCACAGGATGCGTCCACGATTACGTGTCGTGTCGTCATCAACACTTGGCAGTTTTGGCGATTCGGCCCGTTCATGGACTATTACTCACTGTTTTGGGGTCCGGGTGATTAACAAACCACGATTAACAAACCACAGGATGCGTTTACGTGTCGGTCGTCAACGGGATGCGTTTACGTGTCGGTCATTGGCAGTTTTGGCGATTCGGCCCGTTCATGGACTATTACTCACTGTTTTGGGGTCCGGGTGATTTCCACGATTAACAAACCACGGGATGCGTTTACGTGTCGGTCATCAACACTTTGGCGGTTTTGGCGATTCGGCCCGTTCATGGACTATTACTCACTGTTTTGGGGTCCGGGTGATTTCCACGATTAACAAACCACAGGATGCGTTTACGTGTCGGTCATCAACAACTGGCAGTTTTGGCGATTCGGCCCGTTCATGGACTATTACTCACTGTTTTGGGGTCCGGGTGATTTCCACGATTAACAAACCACAGGATGCGTTTACGTGTCGGTCATCAACTCTTGGCGGTTTTGGCGATTCGGCCCGTTCATGGACTATTACTCACTGTTTTGGGGTCCGGGTGATTTCCACGATTAACAAACCACGGGATGCGTTTACGTGTCGGTCATCAACAACAGTTTTTGGCGCGTTTTGGCGATTTTGGCGATTTCGTTGGACTATTACTCACTTTGTTTTGGGGTCCGGTGATTTCCACGATTAACAAACCACGGGATGCGTTTACGTGTCGGTCATCAACAACTTTGGCAGTTTTGGCGATTCGGCCCGTTCATGGACTATTACTCACTGTTTTGGGGTCGGGTGATTTCCACGATTAACAAACCACAGGATGCGTTTACGTGTCGGTCATCAACTTGGCAGTTTTGGCGATTCGGCCCGTTCATGGACTATTACTCACTGTTTTGGGGTCCGGGTGATTTCCACGATTAACAAACCACGGGATGCGTTTACGTGTCGGTCATCAAAACTGTTTTGGGGCGGTTTTGGCGATTCGGCCCGTTTCATGGACTATTACTCACTGTTTTGGGGTCCGGGTGATTTCCACGATTAACAAACCACGGGATGCGTTTACGTGTCGGTCATCAACAACTTGGCGTTTTGGCGATTCGGCCCGTTCATGGACTATTACTCACTGTTTTGGGGTCGGGTGATTTCCACGATTAACAAACCACGGGATGCGTTTACGTGTCGGTCATCAACACTTGGCGGTTTTGGCGATTCGGCCCGTTCATGGACTATTACTCACTGTTTTGGGGTCCGGGTGATTTCCACGATTAACAAACCACAGGATGCGTTTACGTGTCGGTCATCAACACTTGGCGTTTTGGCGATTCGGCCCGTTCATGGACTATTACTCACTGTTTTGGGGTCCGGGTGATTTCCACGATTAACAAACCACAGGATGCGTTTACGTGTCGGTCATCAACACTTTGGCAGTTTTGGCGATTCGGCCCGTTCATGGACTATTACTCACTGTTTTGGGGTCCGGGTGATTTCCACGATTAACAAACCACAGGATGCGTTTACGTGTCGGTCAATCAACACGATTGGCAGTTTTGGCGATTCGGCCCGTTCATGGACTATTACTCACTGTTTTGGGGTCCGGGTGATTTCCACGATTAACAAACCACAGGATGCGTTTACGTGTCGGTCATCAACACTTGGCGATTTTGGCGATTCGGCCCGTTCATGGACTATTACTCACTGTTTTGGGGTCCGGGTGATTTCCACGATTAACAAACCACGGGATGCGTTTACGTGTCGGTCATCAACACTTGGCAGTTTTGGCGATTCGGCCCGTTCATGGACTATTACTCACTGTTTTGGGGTCCGGGTGATTTCCACGATTAACAAACCACAGGATGCGTTTACGTGTCGGTCATCAACACTTTGGCGGTTTTGGCGATTCGGCCCGTTCATGGACTATTACTCACTGTTTTGGGGTCCGGGTGATTTCCACGATTAACAAACCACGGGATGCGTTTACGTGTCGGTCATCAACATGCTTGGCGGTTTTGGCGATTCGGCCCGTTCATGGACTATTACTCACTGTTTTGGGGTCCGGGTGATTTCCACGATTAACAAACCACAGGATGCGTTTACGTGTCGGTCATCAACACTTGGCGTTTTGGCGATTCGGCCCGTTCATGGACTATTACTCACTGTTTTGGGGTCGGGTGATTTCCACGATTAACAAACCACAGGATGCGTTTACGTGTCGGTTACGGCAGTTTTGGCGGTGGCGACTTGGCGTTTTGGCGATTTCGGCCCGTTCATGGACTATTACTCACTGTTTTGGGGTCCGGGTGATTTCCACGATTAACAAACCACAGGATGCGTTTACGTGTCGGTCATCAACACTTGGCGGTTTTGGCGATTCGGCCCGTTCATGGACTATTACTCACTGTTTTGGGGTCCGGGTGATTTCCACGATTAACAAACCACGGGATGCGTTTACGTGTCGGTCATCAACACTTTGGCGTTTTGGCGATTCGGCCCGTTCATGGACTATTACTCACTGTTTTGGGGTCCGGGTGATTTCACGATTAACAAACCACGGGATGCGTTTACGTGTCGGTCATCAACACTTTGGCGATTTTGGCGATTCGGCCCGTTTCATGGACTATTACTCACTGTTTTGGGGTCCGGGTGATTTCCACGATTAACAAACCACGGGATGCGTTTACGTGTCGGTCATCAACACTGGCGAGTTTTGGCGATTCGGCCCGTTCATGGACTATTACTCACTGTTTTGGGGTCCGGGTGATTTCCACGATTAACAAACCACGGGATGCGTTTACGTGTCGGTCATCAACAACTTGGCGGTTTTGGCGATGGACGGCCTGTTTTTCATGGACTATTACTCACTGTTTTGGGGTCCGGGTGATTTCCACGATTAACAAACCACGGGATGCGTTTACGTGTCGGTCATCAAACTTTGGCGGTTTTGGCGATTCGGCCCGTTCATGGACTATTACTCACTGTTTTGGGGTCCGGGTGATTTCCACGATTAACAAACCACAGGATGCGTTTACGTGTCGGTCATCAACTCTTGGCAGTTTTGGCGATTCGGCCCGTTCATGGACTATTACTCACTGTTTTGGGGTCCGGGTGATTTCCACGATTAACAAACCACAGGATGCGTTTACGTGTCGGTCATCAACACTTGGCGGTTTTGGCGATTCGGCCCGTTCATGGACTATTACTCACTGTTTTGGGGTCGGGTGATTTCCACGATTAACAAACCACGGGATGCGTTTACGTGTCGGTCATCAACAACTTGGCGGTTTTGGCGATTCGGCCCGTTCATGGACTATTACTCACTGTTTTGGGGTCCGGGTGATTTCCACGATTAACAAACCACGGGATGCGTTTACGTGTCGGTCATCAACACACTTGGCAGTTTTGGCGATTCGGCCCGTTCATGGACTATTACTCACTGTTTTGGGGTCGGGTGATTTCCACGATTAACAAACCACGGGATGCGTTTACGTGTCGTTCATCATCAACACTGTTTTTGGCGTTTTGGCGATTCGGCCCGTTCATGGACTATTACTCACTGTTTTGGGGTCCGGGTGATTTCCACGATTAACAAACCACAGGATGCGTTTACGTGTCGGTCATCAACACTTTGGCGGTTTTGGCGATTCGGCCCGTTTCATGGACTATTACTCACTGTTTTGGGGTCCGGGTGATTTCCACGATTAACAAACCACGGGATGCGTTTACGTGTCGGTCGTGTTTCGCGTCGTTCATCTATTACACTGTTTTGGGGCGGGTGATTTGGCGATTCGAGTTTGGGCGGCCCGATTCATGGACTATTACTCACGTTTTTCGGGTGACTATTACGATTAACAAACCACAGGATGCGTTTACGTGTCGGTCCGGGTGATTTGGCGTTTGGCGATTCGGCCCGTTCATGGACTATTACTCACTTTTTTGGGGTCGGGTGATTTCCACGATTAACAAACCACAGGATGCGTTTACGTGTCGGTCATCAACACTTGGCAGTTTTGGCGATTCGGCCCGTTCATGGACTATTACTCACTGTTTTGGGGTCCGGGTGATTTCCACGATTAACAAACCACAGGATGCGTTTACGTGTCGGTCATCAACACTTGGCGGTTTTGGCGATTCGGCCCGTTCATGGACTATTACTCACTGTTTTGGGGTCGGGTGATTTCCACGATTAACAAACCACGGGATGCGTTTACGTGTCGGTCATCAACACTTGGCAGTTTTGGCGATTCGGCCCGTTCATATGGACTATTACTCACTGTTTTGGGGTCCGGGTGATTTCCACGATTAACAAACCCACGGGATGCGTTTACGTGTCGGTCATCAACACTGGCGGTCAGTTTTGGCGATTCGGCCCGTTCATGGACTATTACTCACTGTTTTGGGGTCCGGGTGATTTCCACGATTAACAAACCACAGGATGCGTTTACGTGTCGGTCATCAACACTGGCAGTTTTGGCGATTCGGCCCGTTCATGGACTATTACTCACTGTTTTGGGGTCCGGGTGATTTCCACGATTAACAAACCACGGGATGCGTTTACGTGTCGGTCATCAACACTTGGCGGTTTTGGCGATTCGGCCCGTTCATGGACTATTACTCACTGTTTTGGGGTCCGGGTGATTTCCACGATTAACAAACCACAGGATGCGTTTACGTGTCGGTCATCAACACTTGGCAGTTTTGGCGATTCGGCCCGTTCATGGACTATTACTCACTGTTTTGGGGTCCGGGTGATTTCCACGATTAACAAACCACAGGATGCGTTTACGTGTCGGTCGTCAACACTGGCAGTTTTGGCGATTCGGCCCGTTTTGGCGATTTCGGGCCCGTTCATGGACTATTACTCACTGTTTTGGGGTCCGGGTGATTTCCACGATTAACAAACCACAGGATGCGTTTACGTGTCGGTCATCAACACTTGGCGGTTTTGGCGATTCGGCCCGTTCATGGACTATTACTCACTGTTTTGGGGTCCGGGTGATTTCCACGATTAACAAACCACGGGATGCGTTTACGTGTCGGTCATCAACAACTTGGCGGTTTTGGCGATTCGGCCCGTTCATGGACTATTACTCACTGTTTTGGGGTCCGGGTGATTTCCACGATTAACAAACCACAGGATGCGTTTACGTGTCGGTCATCAACACTGGCAGTTTTGGCGATTCGGCCCGTTCATGGACTATTACTCACTGTTTTGGGGTCCGGGTGATTTCCACGATTAACAAACCACGGGATGCGTTTACGTGTCGGTCATCAACTTTGGCGGTTTTGGCGATTCGGCCCGTTCATGGACTATTACTCACTGTTTTGGGGTCCGGGTGATTTCCACGATTAACAAACCACAGGATGGATGCGTTTACGTGTCGGTCATCAACACTGGATGCGTTTACGTGTCGGCATTGGCGGTTTTTGGCGATTCGGCCCGTTCATGGACTATTACTCAGTTTTGGCGATTTTTGGGGTCCGGGTGATTTCCACGATTAACAAACCACGGGATGCGTTTACGTGTCGGTCATCAACACTTTGGCAGTTTTGGCGATTCGGCCCGTTCATGGACTATTACTCACTGTTTTGGGGTCCGGGTGATTTCCACGATTAACAAACCACGGGATGCGTTTACGTGTCGGTCGTCAACACTTGGCAGTTTTGGCGATTCGGCCCGTTCATGGACTATTACTCACACTGTTTTGGGGTCGGGTGATTTCCACGATTAACAAACCACAGGATGCGTTTACGTGTCGGTCATCAACACTGGCGATTTTGGCGATTCGGCCCGTTCATGGACTATTACTCACTGTTTTGGGGTCGGGTGATTTCCACGATTAACAAACCACAGGATGCGTTTACGTGTCGGTCATCAACACTGGCAGTTTTGGCGATTCGGCCCGTTCATGGACTATTACTCACTGTTTTGGGGTCCGGGTGATTTCCACGATTAACAAACCACAGGATGCGTTTACGTGTCGGTCATCAACACTTTGGCGGTTTTGGCGATTCGGCCCGTTCATGGACTATTACTCACTGTTTTGGGGTCCGGGTGATTTCCACGATTAACAAACCACAGGATGCGTTTACGTGTCGGTCATCAACACTTGGCAGTTTTGGCGATTCGGCCCGTTCATGGACTATTACTCACTGTTTTGGGGTCCGGGTGATTTCCACGATTAACAAACCACGGGATGCGTTTACGTGTCGGTCATCAACAACATGGCTTGGCGATTTTGGCGATTTCGGCCCGTTCATGGACTATTACTCACTGTTTTGGGGTCCGGGTGATTTCCACGATTAACAAACCACAGGATGCGTTTACGTGTCGGTCATCAACACTTGGCGTTTTGGCGATTCGGCCCGTTCATGGACTATTACTCACTGTTTTGGGGTCGGGTGATTTCCACGATTAACAAACCACAGGATGCGTTTACGTGTCGGTCATCAACACTTTGGCGGTTTTGGCGATTCGGCCCGTTCATGGACTATTACTCACTGTTTTGGGGTCCGGGTGATTTCCACGATTAACAAACCACGGGATGCGTTTACGTGTCGGTCATCAACTTGGCAGTTTTGGCGATTCGGCCCGTTCATGGACTATTACTCACTGTTTTGGGGTCGGGTGATTTCCACGATTAACAAACCACAGGATGCGTTTACGTGTCGGTCATCAACAACTTGGCAGTTTTGGCGATTCGGCCCGTTCATGGACTATTACTCACTGTTTTGGGGTCGGGTGATTTCCACGATTAACAAACCACGGGATGCGTTTACGTGTCGGTCATCAACACTTTGGCGGTTTTGGCGATTCGGCCCGTTCATGGACTATTACTCACTGTTTTGGGGTCCGGGTGATTTCCACGATTAACAAACCACAGGATGCGTTTACGTGTCGGTCATCAACACTTTGGCGATTTTGGCGATTCGGCCCGTTCATGGACTATTACTCACTGTTTTGGGGTCGGGTGATTTCCACGATTAACAAACCACGGGATGCGTTTACGTGTCGGTCATCAACACTTTGGCGGTTTTGGCGATTCGGCCCGTTCATGGACTATTACTCACTGTTTTGGGGGTCGGGTGATTTCCACGATTAACAAACCACGGGATGCGTTTACGTGTCGGTCATCAACACTTTGGCGGTTTTGGCGATTCGGCCCGTTCATGGACTATTACTCACTGTTTTGGGGTCCGGTGTCGGTCATCAACACTGGCAGTTTTGGCGATTCGGCCCGTTCATTATTACTCACTGTTTTGGGGTCCGGGTGATTTCCACGATTAACAAACCACAGGATGCGTTTACGTGTGTCGCATCAACACTTGGCAGTTTTGGCGATTCGGCCCGTTCATGGACTATTACTCACTGTTTTGGGGTCGGGTGATTTCCACGATTAACAAACCACGGGATGCGTTTACGTGTCGGTCATCAACTGTTTTGGGGTCCGGGTGATTTGGCGATTTTGGCGATTCAGTTTTGGCCCGTTCATGGACTATTACTCACTGTTTTGGGGTCCGGGTGATTTCCACGATTAACAAACCACAGGATGCGTTTACGTGTCGGTCATCAACACTGGCGTTTTGGCGATTCGGCCCGTTCATGGACTATTACTCACTGTTTTGGGGTCGGGTGATTTCCACGATTAACAAACCACGGGATGCGTTTACGTGTCGGTCATCAACTTTGGCGGTTTTGGCGATTCGGCCCGTTTCATGGACTATTACTCACTGTTTTGGGGTCCGGGTGATTTCCACGATTAACAAACCACAGGATGCGTTTACGTGTCGGTCATCAACACTTTGGCGTTTTGGCGATTCGGCCCGTTCATGGACTATTACTCACTGTTTTGGGGTCCGGGTGATTTCCACGATTAACAAACCACGGGATGCGTTTACGTGTCGGTCATCAACACTTGGCAGTTTTGGCGATTCGGCCCGTTCATGGACTATTACTCACTGTTTTGGGGTCGGGTGATTTCCACGATTAACAAACCACAGGATGCGTTTACGTGTCGGTCATCAACACTTTGGCGGTTTTGGCGATTCGGCCCGTTCATGGACTATTACTCACTGTTTTGGGGTCGGGTGATTTCCACGATTAACAAACCATTTTGGGATGCGTTTACGTGTCGGTCGTCAACCTTGGCAGTTTTGGCGATTTTGGCCCGATTTCATGGACTATTACTCACTGTTTTGGGGTCCGGGTGATTTCCACGATTAACAAACCACAGGATGCGTTTACACTTTGGCGTGTCGCCCGTTCATCTATTACTCACTGTTTTGGGGCGGTTTGGCGATTAACAAACCACAGGATGCCCGTCGGTCATCAACAACTGGCGGTTTTGGACGTTCATGGACTATTACTCACTGTTTTGGGGTCCGGGTGATTTCCACGATTAACAAACCACGGGATGCGTTTACGTGTCGGTCATCAACTTTGGCGTTTTGGCGATTCGGCCCGTTCATGGACTATTACTCACTGTTTTGGGGTCGGGTGATTTCCACGATTAACAAACCACGGGATGCGTTTACGTGTCGGTCATCAACACTTTGGCGGTTTTGGCGATTCGGGCCCGTTCATGGACTATTACTCACTGTTTTGGGGTCCGGGTGATTTCCACGATTAACAAACCACAGGATGCGTTTACGTGTCGGTCATCAACACTTGGCGGTTTTGGCGATTCGGCCCGTTCATGGACTATTACTCACTGTTTTGGGGTCCGGGTGATTTCCACGATTAACAAACCACAGGATGCGTTTACGTGTCGGTCATCAACACAGGATGCGTTTGGCGGTTTTGGCGATTCGGCCCGTTCATGGACTATTACTCACTGTTTTGGGGTCGGGTGATTTCCACGATTAACAAACCACGGGATGCGTTTACGTGTCGGTCATCAACTATTACTCACTGTTTTTGGCACGATTTTTGGCGATTCGGCCCGTTCATGGACTATTACTCACTGTTTTGGGGTCCGGGTGATTTCCACGATTAACAAACCACAGGATGCGTTTACGTGTCGGTCATCAAACTTTGGCAGTTTTGGCGATTCGGCCCGTTCATGGACTATTACTCACTGTTTTGGGGTCCGGGTGATTTCCACGATTAACAAACCACGGGATGCGTTTACGTGTCGGTCATCAACACTTGGCGTTTTGGCGATTCGGCCCGTTCATGGACTATTACTCACTGTTTTGGGGTCCGGGTGATTTCCACGATTAACAAACCACAGGATGCGTTTACGTGTCGGTCATCAACACTTGGCAGTTTTGGCGATTCGGCCCGTTCATGGACTATTACTCACTGTTTTGGGGTCCGGGTGATTTCCACGATTAACAAACCACGGGATGCGTTTACGTGTCGGTCATCAACACTTGGCGGTTTTGGCGATTCGGCCCGTTCATGGACTATTACTCACTGTTTTGGGGTCCGGGTGATTTCCACGATTAACAAACCACAGGATGCGTTTACGTGTCGGTCATCAACAAACCACAGGATGGCAGTTTTGGCGATTCGGCCCGTTCATGGACTATTACTCACTGTTTTGGGGTCCGGGTGATTTCCACGATTAACAAACCACAGGATGCGTTTACGTGTCGGTCATCAACAACTTTGGCAGTTTTGGCGATTCGGCCCGTTCATGGACTATTACTCACTGTTTTGGGGTCCGGGTGATTTCCACGATTAACAAACCACGGGATGCGTTTACGTGTCGGTCATCAACACTTGGCAGTTTTGGCGATTCGGCCCGTTCATGGACTATTACTCACTGTTTTGGGGTCGGGTGATTTCCACGATTAACAAACCACAGGATGCGTTTACGTGTCGGTCATCAAACTTTGGCGTTTTGGCGATTCGGCCCGTTCATGGACTATTACTCACTGTTTTGGGGTCCGGGTGATTTCCACGATTAACAAACCACAGGATGCGTTTACGTGTCGGTCATCAACACGATTTGGCGCATGGTTTTGGCGATTCTGGCCCGTTCATGGACTATTACTCACTGTTTTGGGGTCCGGGTGATTTCCACGATTAACAAACCACAGGATGCGTTTACGTGTCGGTCATCAAACTTTGGCGTTTTGGCGATTCGGCCCGTTCATGGACTATTACTCACTGTTTTGGGGTCGGGTGATTTCCACGATTAACAAACCACAGGATGCGTTTACGTGTCGGTCATCAACACTTGGCGGTTTTGGCGATTCGGCCCGTTCATGGACTATTACTCACTGTTTTGGGGTCGGGTGATTTCCACGATTAACAAACCAGGATGGATGCGTTTACGTGTCGGTCATCAACTCACTGTTTTGGGGGCGGTTTTGGCGAGTTTTGGCGATTCGGCCCGTTCATGGACTATTACTCACTGTTTTGGGGTCCGGGTGATTTCCACGATTAACAAACCACAGGATGCGTTTACGTGTCGGTCATCAACACTTGGCGATTTTGGCGATTCGGCCCGTTCATGGACTATTACTCACTGTTTTGGGGTCCGGGTGATTTCCACGATTAACAAACCACGGGATGCGTTTACGTGTCGGTCATCAACACTTGGCGGTTTTGGCGATTCGGCCCGTTCATGGACTATTACTCACTGTTTTGGGGTCCGGGTGATTTCCACGATTAACAAACCACAGGATGCGTTTACGTGTCGGTCATCAACCCGTTTGGCAGTTTTGGCGATTCGGCCCGTTCATGGACTATTACTCACTATTGTTTTGGGGTCCGGGTGATTTCCACGATTAACAAACCACGGGATGCGTTTACGTGTCGGTCATCAACACTTGGCGTTTTGGCGATTCGGCCCGTTCATGGACTATTACTCACTGTTTTGGGGTCCGGGTGATTTCCACGATTAACAAACCACGGGATGCGTTTACGTGTCGGTCGTCAACTTTGGCGTTTTGGCGATTCGGCCCGTTCATGGACTATTACTCACTGTTTTGGGGTCCGGGTGATTTCCACGATTAACAAACCACAGGATGCGTTTACGTGTCGGTCATCAACTTGGCAGTTTTGGCGATTTCGGCCCGTTCATGGACTATTACTCACTGTTTTGGGGTCCGGGTGATTTCCACGATTAACAAACCACAGGAAACGTGTCATCAAGGATGCGTCGGCCCGTTCATGGACTATTACTCTGTTTTGGGGTCAACAAACCTTGGATGCGTTTTGGCGATTGGCAGTTTTGGCGGCCCGTTCATGGACTATTACTCACTTTGTTTTGGGGTCGGGTGATTTCCACGATTAACAAACCACAGGATGCGTTTACGTGTCGGTCATCAACTTTGGCAGTTTTGGCGATTCGGCCCGTTCATGGACTATTACTCACTGTTTTGGGGTCGGGTGATTTCCACGATTAACAAACCACAGGATGCGTTTACGTGTCGGTCATCAACACTGGCGGTTTTGGCGATTCGGCCCGTTCATGGTTTCATGGACTATTACTCACTGTTTTGGGGTCCGGGTGATTTCCACGATTAACAAACCACAGGATGCGTTTACGTGTCGGTCATCAACACTTTGGCAGTTTTGGCGATTCGGCCCGTTCATGGACTATTACTCACTGTTTTGGGGTCCGGGTGATTTCCACGATTAACAAACCACGGGATGCGTTTACGTGTCGGTCATCAACACTTGGCGGTTTTGGCGATTCGGCCCGTTCATGGACTATTACTCACTGTTTTGGGGTCGGGTGATTTCCACGATTAACAAACCACAGGATGCGTTTACGTGTCGGTCATCAACTTGGCGGTTTTGGCGATTCGGCCCGTTCATGGACTATTACTCACTGTTTTGGGGTCCGGGTGATTTCCACGATTAACAAACCACAGGATGCGTTTACGTGTCGGTCATCAACACTTGGCGGTTTTGGCGATTTCGGCCCGTTCATGGACTATTACTCACTGTTTTGGGGTCCGGGTGATTTCCACGATTAACAAACCCGGGATGCGTTTACGTGTCGGTCATCAACTTGGCAGTTTTGGCGATTTTGGCGATTTGGCCCGTTTCATGGACTATTACTACTTTGTTTTGGGGTCGGGTGATTTCCACGATTAACAAACCACGGGATGCGTTTACGTGTCGGTCATCAACACTTGGCGGTTTTGGCGATTCGGCCCGTTCATGGACTATTACTCACTGTTTTGGGGTCCGGGTGATTTCCACGATTAACAAACGATTAACAAACCACGTTTTGGGATGCGTTTACGTTTTGTCGTGATTTCACGATTCAAACCACAGGATGCGTTTACGTGTCGGTCATTTTGGCGATTTCGGCCCGTTCATGGACTATTACTCACTGTTTTGGGGTCGGGTGATTTCCACGATTAACAAACCACGGGATGCGTTTACGTGTCGGTCATCACTTGGCGGTTTTGGCGATTCGGCCCGTTCATGGACTATTACTCACTGTTTTGGGGTCCGGGTGATTTCCACGATTAACAAACCACGGGATGCGTTTACGTGTCGGTCATCAACACTTGGCGGTTTTGGCGATTCGGCCCGTTCATGGACTATTACTCACTGTTTTGGGGTCCGGGTGATTTCCACGATTAACAAACCACGGGATGCGTTTACGTGTCGGTCATAACAACTTTGGCAGTTTTGGCGATTCGGCCCGTTCATGGACTATTACTCACTGTTTTGGGGTCCGGGTGATTTCCACGATTAACAAACCACAGGATGCGTTTACGTGTCGGTCATCAACACTTGGCAGTTTTGGCGATTCGGCCCGTTCATGGACTATTACTCACTGTGTTTTGGGGTCCGGTGATTTCCACGATTAACAAACCACAGGATGCGTTTACGTGTCGGTCATCAACATGCGTTTGGCGATTTCGGCCCGTTCATGGACTATTACTCACTGTTTTGGGGTCGGGTGATTTCCACGATTAACAAACCACGGGATGCGTTTACGTGTCGGTCATTTTGGCAGTTTTGGCGATTCGGCCCGTTCATGGACTATTACTCACTGTTTTGGGGTCGGGTGATTTCCACGATTAACAAACCACGGGATGCGTTTACGTGTCGGTCATCAACACTGGCAGTTTTGGCGATTCGGCCCGTTCATGGACTATTACTCACTGTTTTGGGGTCCGGGTGATTTCCACGATTAACAAACCACAGGATGCGTTTACGTGTCGGTCATCAACACTTTGGCGGTTTTGGCGATTCGGCCCGTTCATGGACTATTACTCACTGTTTTGGGGTCCGGGTGATTTCCACGATTAACAAACCACAGGATGCGTTTACGTGTCGGTCATCAACACTTGGCGGTTTTGGCGATTCGGCCCGTTCATGGACTATTACTCACTGTTTTGGGGTCCGGGTGATTTCCACGATTAACAAACCACGGGATGCGTTTACGTGTCGGGTCAACAACTTGGCAGTTTTGGCGATTTCGGCCCGTTCATGGACTATTACTCACTGTTTTGGGGTCGGGTGATTTCCACGATTAACAAACCACAGGATGCGTTTACGTGTCGGTCATCAACAACGATTTTGGCGTTTTGGCGATTCGGCCCGTTCATGGACTATTACTCACTGTTTTGGGGTCCGGGTGATTTCCACGATTAACAAACAAACCACAGGATGCGTTTACGTGTCGGTCATCAACACTTGGCGGTTTTGGCGATTCGGCCCGTTCATGGACTATTACTCACTGTTTTGGGGTCCGGTGATTTCCACGATTAACAAACCACAGGATGCGTTTACGTGTCGGTCGTCAACACTTGGGCGGTTTTGGCGATTCGGCCCGTTCATGGACTATTACTCACTGTTTTGGGGTCCGGGTGATTTCCACGATTAACAAACCACAGGATGCGTTTACGTGTCGGTCATCAACACTTGGCAGTTTTGGCGATTCGGCCCGTTCATGGACTATTACTCACTGTTTTGGGGTCCGGGTGATTTCCACGATTAACAAACCACAGGATGCGTTTACGTGTCGGTCATCAACACTTGGCAGTTTTGGCGATTCGGCCCGTTCATGGACTATTACTCACTGTTTTGGGGTCGGGTGATTTCCACGATTAACAAACCACAGGATGCGTTTACGTGTCGGTCATCAACACTTTGGCGTTTTGGCGATTCGGCCCGTTCATGGACTATTACTCACTGTTTTGGGGTCCGGGTGATTTCCACGATTAACAAACCACAGGATGCGTTTTTCGGTCGTCGTGTCGATTAACAAACCACGGGATTTTGGCGATTTTGGCCCGTTCATGGACTATTACTCACTGTTTTGGGGTCCGGGTGATTTCCACGATTAACAAACCACGGGATGCGTTTACGGCGTCAACAACTTGGCGTTTTGGCGATTCGGCCCGTTTCATGGACTATTACTCACTGTTTTGGGGTCCGGGTGATTTCCACGATTAACAAACCACGGGATGCGTTTACGTGTCGGTCATCAACTTTGGCGATTTTGGCGATTCGGCCCGTTCATGGACTATTACTCACTGTTTTGGGGTCCGGGTGATTTCCACGATTAACAAACCACAGGATGCGTTTACGTGTCGGTCATCAACACTTGGCGTTTTGGCGATTCGGCCCGTTCATGGACTATTACTCACTGTTTTGGGGTCCGGGTGATTTCCACGATTAACAAACCACAGGATGCGTTTACGTGTCGGTCATCAACACTTTGGCGAGTTTTGGCGATTCGGCCCGTTCATGGACTATTACTCACTGTTTTGGGGTCCGGGTGATTTCCACGATTAACAAACCACGGGATGCGTTTACGTGTCGGTCGGGTGATCACCACAGGATGCGTTTACGTGGCGGTTTTGGCGATTCGGCCCGTTCATGGACTATTACTCACTGTTTTGGGGTCCGGGTGATTTCCACGATTAACAAACCACGGGATGCGTTTACGTGTCGGTCATCAACACTTGGCGGTTTTGGCGATTCGGCCCGTTCATGGACTATTACTCACTGTTTTGGGGTCCGGGTGATTTCCACGATTAACAAACCACGGGATGCGTTTACGTGTCGGTCATCAACACTTTGGCAGTTTTGGCGATTCGGCCCGTTCATGGACTATTACTCACTGTTTTGGGGTCCGGGTGATTTCCACGATTAACAAACCACGGGATGCGTTTACGTGTCGGTCATCAATCAACACGGCGGATTTTGGCGATTCGGCCCGTTCATGGACTATTACTCACTGTTTTGGGGTCCGGGTGATTTCCACGATTAACAAACCACAGGATGCGTTTACGTGTCGGTCATCAACACTTGGCGTTTTGGCGATTCGGCCCGTTCATGGACTATTACTCACTGTTTTGGGGTCCGGGTGATTTCCACGATTAACAAACCACGGGATGCGTTTACGTGTCGGTCATCAACACTTGGCGTTTTGGCGATTCGGCCCGTTCATGGACTATTACTCACTGTTTTGGGGTCGGGTGATTTCCACGATTAACAAACCACGGGATGCGTTTACGTGTCGGTCATCAACACTTTGCGCGGTTTTGGCGATTCGGCCCGTTCATGGACTATTACTCACTGTTTTGGGGTCCGGGTGATTTCCACGATTAACAAACCACAGGATGCGTTTACGTGTCGGTCATCAACACTTGGCAGTTTTGGCGATTCGGCCCGTTCATGGACTATTACTCACTGTTTTGGGGTCCGGGTGATTTCCACGATTAACAAACACAGGATGCGTTTACGTGTCGGTCATCAACTTTGGCAGTTTTGGCGATTCGGCCCGTTCATGGACTATTACTCACTGTTTTGGGGTCGGGTGATTTCCACGATTAACAAACCACAGGATGCGTTTACGTGTCGGTCATCAACTATTACTTTGTTTTGGGCAGTTTTGGCGATTCGGCCCGTTCATGGACTATTACTCACTGTTTTGGGGTCCGGGTGATTTCCACGATTAACAAACCACAGGATGCGTTTACGTGTCGGTCGTCAACAACTTGGCGTTTTGGCGATTCGGCCCGTTCATGGACTATTACTCACTGTTTTGGGGTCCGGGTGATTTCCACGATTAACAAACCACAGGATGCGTTTACGTGTCGGTCATCAACACTTTGGCGTTTTGGCGATTCGGCCCGTTCATGGACTATTACTCACTGTTTTGGGGTCGGGTGATTTCCACGATTAACAAACCACAGGATGCGTTTACGTGTCGGTCGTCAACACTTTGGCGGTTTTGGCGATTCGGCCCGTTCATGGACTATTACTCACTGTTTTGGGGTCGGGTGATTTCCACGATTAACAAACCCGGGATGCGTTTACGTGTCGGTCATCAACTTGGCAGTTTTGGCGATTCGGCCCGTTCATGGACTATTACTCACTGTTTTGGGGTCCGGGTGATTTCCACGATTAACAAACCACGGGATGCGTTTACGTGTCGGTTTTGGCGATTCGGCCCGTTCATGGACTATTACTCACTGTTTTGGGGTCCGGGTGCGATTAACAAACCACGGGATGCGTTTGGCGATTGGCGGTTTTGGCGATTTCATGGACTATTACTCACTGTTTTGGGGTCCGGGTGATTTCGATTAACAAACCACGGGATGCGTTTACGTGTCGTTCATTTTGGCGATTTTGGCGATTCGGCCCGTTCATGGACTATTACTCACTGTTTTGGGGTCCGGGTGATTTCCACGATTAACAAACCACGGGATGCGTTTACGTGTCGGTCATCAACACTTGGCAGTTTTGGCGATTCGGCCCGTTCATGGACTATTACTCACTGTTTTGGGGTCCGGGTGATTTCCACGATTAACAAACCACGGGATGCGTTTACGTGTCGGTCATCAACACTTGCGCAGTTTTGGCGATTCTGGCCCGTTCATGGACTATTACTCACTGTTTTGGGGTCGGGTGATTTCCACGATTAACAAACCACACAGGATGCGTTTACGTGTCGGTCATCAACACTTGGCAGTTTTGGCGATTCGGCCCGTTCATGGACTATTACTCACTGTGTTTTGGGGTCGGGTGATTTCCACGATTAACAAACCACAGGATGCGTTTACGTGTCGGTCATCAACTTGGCAGTTTTGGCGATTCGGCCCGTTCATGGACTATTACTCACTGTTTTGGGGTCCGGGTGATTTCCACGATTAACAAACCACAGGATGCGTTTACGTGTCGGTCATCAACACTTGGCGTTTTGGCGATTCGGCCCGTTCATGGACTATTACTCACTGTTTTGGGGTCCGGGTGATTTCCACGATTAACAAACCACGGGA
Organism: Aegilops speltoides; assembly: GCA_021437245.1. Lineage (NCBI taxonomy): Eukaryota > Viridiplantae > Streptophyta > Magnoliopsida > Poales > Poaceae > Aegilops > Aegilops speltoides. Next base: position 21,837 of record JAHHZJ010002003.1, read on the forward strand.
TGCGTTTACGTGTCGGTCATCAACCACGGGCAGTTTTGGCGACTTGGCGGTTTTGGCGATTCGGCCCGTTCATGGACTATTACTCACTGTTTTGGGGTCCGGGTGATTTCCACGATTAACAAACCACAGGATGCGTTTACGTGTCGGTCATCAACACTTTGGCAGTTTTGGCGATTCGGCCCGTTCATGGACTATTACTCACTGTTTTGGGGTCCGGGTGATTTCCACGATTAACAAACCACAGGATGCGTTTACGTGTCGGTCATCAACTTTGGCAGTTTTGGCGATTCGGCCCGTTCATGGACTATTACTCACTGTTTTGGGGTCCGGGTGATTTCCACGATTAACAAACCACAGGATGCGTTTACGTGTCGGTCATCAACACTTTGGCAGTTTTGGCGATTCGGCCCGTTCATGGACTATTACTCACTGTTTTGGGGTCGGGTGATTTCCACGATTAACAAACCACGGGATGCGTTTACGTGTCGGTCATCAACTTGGCAGTTTTGGCGATTCGGCCCGTTCATGGACTATTACTCACTGTTTTTGGGGTCGGGTGATTTCCACGATTAACAAACCACAGGATGCGTTTACGTGTCGGTCATCAACATTCTGCCCGTTCTTGGCGGTTTTGGCGATTCGGCCCGTTCATGGACTATTACTCACTGTTTTGGGGTCCGGGTGATTTCCACGATTAACAAACCACACAGGATGCGTTTACGTGTCGGTCATCAACACTTGGCGGTTTTGGCGATTCGGCCCGTTCATGGACTATTACTCACTGTTTTGGGGTCGGGTGATTTCCACGATTAACAAACCACAGGATGCGTTTACGTGTCGGTCATCAACTTTGGCAGTTTTGGCGATTCGGCCCGTTCATGGACTATTACTCACTGTTTTGGGGTCCGGGTGATTTCCACGATTAACAAACCACAGGATGCGTTTACGTGTCGGTCATCAACACTTGGCGGTTTTGGCGATTTCGGCCCGTTCATGGACTATTACTCACTGTTTTGGGGTCCGGGTGATGATTCAACCACGATTAACAAACGATTAACAAACCAGGATGCGTTTACGTGTCGGTCATCAACACTTTGCGCGTTTTGGCGATTCGGCCCGTTCATGGACTATTACTCACTGTTTTGGGGTCCGGGTGATTTCCACGATTAACAAACCACGGGATGCGTTTACGTGTCGGTCATCAACACTGGCGTTTTGGCGATTCGGCCCGTTCATGGACTATTACTCACTGTTTTGGGGTCGGGTGATTTCCACGATTAACAAACCACAGGATGCGTTTACGTGTCGGTCATCAACACTTTGGCAGTTTTGGCGATTCGGCCCGTTCATGGACTATTACTCACTGTTTTGGGGTCCGGGTGATTTCCACGATTAACAAACCACGGGATGCGTTTACGTGTCGGTCATCAACACTTGGCAGTTTTGGCGATTCGGCCCGTTCATGGACTATTACTCACTGTTTTGGGGTCCGGGTGATTTCCACGATTAACAAACCACGGGATGCGTTTACGTGTCGGTCATCAAACTTTGGCGGTTTTGGCGATTTCGGCCCGTTCATGGACTATTACTCACTGTTTTGGGGTCCGGGTGATTTCCACGATTAACAAACCACGGGATGCGTTTACGTGTCGGTCATCAACACTTGGCGGTTTTGGCGATTCGGCCCGTTCATGGACTATTACTCACTGTTTTGGGGTCCGGGGTGATTTCCACGATTAACAAACCACGGGATGCGTTTACGTGTCGGTCATCAACACTTTGGCAGTTTTGGCGATTCGGCCCGTTCATGGACTATTACTCACTGTTTTGGGGTCCGGGTGATTTCCACGATTAACAAACCACAGGATGCGTTTACGTGTCGGTCATCAACACTTGGCAGTTTTGGCGATTCGGCCCGTTCATGGACTATTACTCACTGTTTTGGGGTCCGGGTGATTTCCACGATTAACAAACCACAGGATGCGTTTACGTGTCGGTCATCAACACTTGGCAGTTTTGGCGATTCGGCCCGTTCATGGACTATTACTCACTGTTTTGGGGTCCGGGTGATTTCCACGATTAACAAACCACGGATGCGTTTACGTGTCGGCTTGGAGTTTTGGCGATTCGGCCCGTTCATGGACTATTACTCACTGTTTTGGGGTCGGGTGATTTCCACGATTAACAAACCACGGGATGCGTTTACGTGTCGGTCATCAACACTGTTTTTGGCAGTTTTGGCGATTCGGCCCGTTCATGGACTATTACTCACTGTTTTGGGGTCCGGGTGATTTCCACGATTAACAAACCACAGGATGCGTTTACGTGTCGGTCGTCAACTTTGGCAGTTTTGGCGATTTGGCGATGGTTTTGGCGATTCGGCCCGTTCATGGACTATTACTCACTGTTTTGGGGTCCGGGTGATTTCCACGATTAACAAACCACGGGATGCGTTTACGTGTCGGTCATCAACACTTTGGCGTTTTGGCGATTCGGCCCGTTCATGGACTATTACTCACTGTTTTGGGGTCGGGTGATTTCCACGATTAACAAACCACAGGATGCGTTTACGTGTCGGTCATCAACACTTGGCGGTTTTGGCGATTCGGCCCGTTCATGGACTATTACTCACTGTTTTGGGGTCCGGGTGATTTCCACGATTAACAAACCACGGGATGCGTTTACGTGTGTCGTTTTGGCGTCGTTCATGGACTATTACTCACTGTTTTGGGGCCGGTGATTTCCACGATTAACAAACCACGGGATGCGTTTGGCGATTCGCGTTTTGGCGATTCGGCCCGTTTCATGGACTATTACTCACTGTTTTGGGGTCCGGGTGATTTCCACGATTAACAAACCACAGGATGCGTTTACGTGTCGGTCATCAACACTTTGGCAGTTTTGGCGATTCGGCCCGTTTCATGGACTATTACTCACTGTTTTGGGGTCCGGGTGATTTCCACGATTAACAAACCACAGGATGCGTTTACGTGTCGGTCATCAACACTGGCGGTTTTGGCGATTCGGCCCGTTCATGGACTATTACTCACTGTTTTGGGGTCGGGTGATTTCCACGATTAACAAACCACAGGATGCGTTTACGTGTCGGTCATCAACATTTGGCGCGTTTTGGCGATTCGGCCCGTTCATGGACTATTACTCACTGTTTTGGGGTCGGGTGATTTCCACGATTAACAAACCACAGGATGCGTTTACGTGTCGGTCATCAACACTGGCAGTTTTGGCGATTCGGCCCGTTCATGGACTATTACTCACTGTTTTGGGGTCCGGGTGATTTCCACGATTAACAAACCACGGGATGCGTTTACGTGTCGGTCATCAACACTTGGCGTTTTGGCGATTCGGCCCGTTTCATGGACTATTACTCACTGTTTTGGGGTCCGGGTGATTTCCACGATTAACAAACCACGGGATGCGTTTACGTGTCGGTCATCAACACTTTGGCGTTTTGGCGATTCGGCCCGTTCATGGACTATTACTCACTGTTTTGGGGTCGGTGATTTCCACGATTAACAAACCACGGGATGCGTTTACGTGTCGGTCATCAACACTTGGCGATTTTGGCGATTCGGCCCGTTTCACTGTTTTGGGGTCCGGTGATTTCCACGATTAACAAACCACGGGATGCGTTTACGTGTCGGTCATCAACTGCTTGGCGGTTTTGGCGATTCGGCCCGTTCATGGACTATTACTCACTGTTTTGGGGTCCGGGTGATTTCCACGATTAACAAACCACAGGATGCGTTTACGTGTCGGTCATCAACAACTGGCGCGTTTTGGCGATTCGGCCCGTTCATGGACTATTACTCACTGTTTTGGGGTCCGGGTGATTTCCACGATTAACAAACCACGGGATGCGTTTACGTGTCGGTCATCAACACTTGGCAGTTTTGGCGATTCGGCCCGTTCATGGACTATTACTCACTGTTTTGGGGTCCGGGTGATTTCCACGATTAACAAACCACGGGATGCGTTTACGTGTCGGTCATCAACACTTGGCGGTTTTGGCGATTCGGCCCGTTTCATGGACTATTACTCACTGTTTTGGGGTCGGGTGATTTCCACGATTAACAAACCACAGGATGCGTTTACGTGTCGGTCGGTCATCAACTGGCGATGCGTTTACGTGTCGGTTTTGGCGATTCGGCCCGTTCATGGACTATTACTCACTGTTTTGGGGTCCGGGTGATTTCCACGATTAACAAACCACAGGATGCGTTTACGTGTCGGTCATCAACACTTGGCGGTTTTGGCGATTCGGCCCGTTCATGGACTATTACTCACTGTTTTGGGGTCCGGGTGATTTCCACGATTAACAAACCACGGGATGCGTTTACGTGTCGGTCGTCAACACTTGGCAGTTTTGGCGATTCGGCCCGTTTCATGGACTATTACTCACTGTTTTGGGGTCCGGGTGATTTCCACGATTAACAAACCACAGGATGCGTTTACGTGTCGGTCATCAACAACTGGCAGTTTTGGCGATTCGGCCCGTTCATGGACTATTACTCACTGTTTTGGGGTCGGGTGATTTCCACGATTAACAAACCACAGGATGCGTTTACGTGTCGGTCATCAACTTTGGCGATTTTGGCGATTCGGCCCGTTTCATGGACTATTACTCACTGTTTTGGGGTCCGGTGATTTCCACGATTAACAAACCACAGGATGCGTTTACGTGTCGGTCATCAACTTTGGCGTTTTGGCGATTCGGCCCGTTCATGGACTATTACTCACTGTTTTGGGGTCGGGTGATTTCCACGATTAACAAACCACAGGATGCGTTTACGTGTCGGTCATCAACACTTGGCGGTTTTGGCGATTCGCCCGTTCATGGACTATTACTCACTGTTTTGGGGTCCGGGTGATTTCCACGATTAACAAACCACAGGATGCGTTTACGTGTCGGTCATCAACATGCGTTTTGGCGATTTTGGCGATTCGGGCCCGTTCATGGACTATTACTCACTGTTTTGGGGTCGGGTGATTTCCACGATTAACAAACCACGGGATGCGTTTACGTGTCGGTCATCAACACTTGGCAGTTTTGGCGATTCGGCCCGTTTCATGGACTATTACTCACTGTTTTGGGGTCCGGGTGATTTCCACGATTAACAAACCACGGGATGCGTTTACGTGTCGGTCATCAACACTTGGCGGTTTTGGCGATTCGGCCCGTTCATGGACTATTACTCACTGTTTTGGGGTCGGGTGGTGATTAACAAACCACGATTAACAAACCACGGGATGCGTTTACGTGTCGGTCATCAACGATTTTGTTTTGCCCGTTTCATGGACTATGACTGTTTTGGGGTCCGGTGATTTCCATGGCGGGATTTTGGCGATTCTTGGCCGTTTTCATGGACTATTACTCACTGTTTTGGGGTCCGGGTGATTTCCACGATTAACAAACCACGGGATGCGTTTACGTGTCGGTCATCAACACTTGGCAGTTTTGGCGATTCGGCCCGTTCATGGACTATTACTCACTGTTTTGGGGTCCGGGTGATTTCCACGATTAACAAACCACGGGATGCGTTTACGTGTCGGTCATCAACTGTTTTGGGGTCGGGTTGGCACGATTTTGGCGATTCGGCCCGTTTCATGGACTATTACTCACTGTTTTGGGGTCGGGTGATTTCCACGATTAACAAACCACGGGATGCGTTTACGTGTCGGTCATCAACACTTTGGCGTTTTGGCGATTCGGCCCGTTCATGGACTATTACTCACTGTTTTGGGGTCCGGGTGATTTCCACGATTAACAAACCACGGGATGCGTTTACGTGTCGGTCATCAACTTTGGCGGTTTTGGCGATTCGGCCCGTTCATGGACTATTACTCACTGTTTTGGGGTCCGGGTGATTTCCACGATTAACAAACCACGGGATGCGTTTACGTGTCGGTCATCAACTTTGGCAGTTTTGGCGATTCGGCCCGTTCATGGACTATTACTCACTGTTTTGGGGTCCGGGTGATTTCCACGATTAACAAACCACAGGATGCGTTTACGTGTCGGTCATCAACACTTTGGCGATTTTGGCGATTCGGCCCGTTCATGGACTATTACTCACTGTTTTGGGGTCCGGGTGATTTCCACGATTAACAAACCACGGGATGCGTTTACGTGTCGGTCATCAACACTTGGGATGCGTTTTGGCGATTCGGCCCGTTCATGGACTATTACTCACTGTTTTGGGGTCGGGTGATTTCCACGATTAACAAACCACAGGATGCGTTTACGTGTCGGTCATCAACTTGGCGCAGTTTTGGCGATTCGGCCCGTTCATGGACTATTACTCACTGTTTTGGGGTCCGGGTGATTTCCACGATTAACAAACCACAGGATGCGTTTACGTGTCGGTCATCAACACTTGGCGTTTTGGCGATTCGGCCCGTTCATGGACTATTACTCACTGTTTTGGGGTCGGGTGATTTCCACGATTAACAAACCACGGGATGCGTAGGATTGGGGGAGGGAAGAAGGAAGAGGCGCCGCCCCCTCCTTGTCCTATTCGGACTATGGGGGGAGGCGCTGGCCTGCCTGGCCGGCCCTCCTCTTCTCCCTCATGGCCCACTAAGGCCCAATAGCCTCCGGAGGTTCGGTAACCCCTCGGTGTTCGGTAAAATCGATTTCACGGAACCATTCGAACTACAAATATAGGCTTCAATATATCAATCTTTATGTCTCGACCATTTGAGACTCCTTGTCATTCGTGATCACATCCGGGACTCGAACTCCTTGGTACATCAAAATACATAAACTCATAATATAACCGTCTTGAAACCTTAAGCGTGCGGACCCTACGGTTCGAGAACAATGTAGACATGACCGAGACCGTCTCGGTCAATAACCTATAGCGGGACACTGGATGCCCATATTGGTTCCTACATATTCTCGAAGATCTTTATCGGTCGGACCGCATAACAATATCGTTGTTCCCTTTGTCATTGGTATGTTACTTGCCGAGATTCGATCGTCGGTATCAATACCTAGTTCAATCTCGTTACCGGCTAGTCTCTTTACTCGTTCCGTAATACATCATCTCACGGCTAACTCATTAGTTGTAATGCTTGCAAGGCTTTAGTGATGTGTATTACGAGAGGGCCGAGAGATACCTCTCCGACAATCGGGTGACAAAACCTAATCTCGAAATCGCCAACCCAACATCGCCTTTGGAGACACTGTAGTACTCCTTTATAATCACCCGATTCGTTGTGACGTTTGGTAGCACCAAAGTGTTCCTCCGAAAGCAGGAGTTGCATAATCTCATAGTTATAGGAACATGTATATGTCATGGATAAAAGCGGTAGCAACATACTAAGCGATCGTGTGCTAAGCTAATGGAATGGGTCATGTCAATCAGATCATTCTACTAATGATGTGACCTTGTTAATCAAATAACAACTCTTTGTTCATGGTTAGGAAACATAACCATCTTTGATTAACAAGCTAGTCTAATAGAGGCATACTAGTGACATATTGTTTGTCTATGCATTCACACATGTATCATGTTTCCGGTTAATACAATTCTAGCATGAATGATAAACATTTATCATGAAATAAGGAAATAAATAATAACTTTATTATTGCCTCTAGGGCATATTTCCTTGAGTCTCCCACTTGCACTAGAGTCAATAATCTAGATTTCATAGTAATGATTCTAACACCCATGGAGTCTTGGTGTTGATCATGTTTTGCTCGTGGAAGAGGCTTAGTCAGCGGGTGCGCTACATTCAGATCCGTATGTATCTTACAAATCTCTATGTCTCCCACGGACTAAGTCCGGATGGAATTGAAGCGTCTTTTGATGTGCTTGGTCCTCTTGTGAAATCTGGATTCCTTTGCTAAGGCAATTGCTCGATATTGTCACAGAAGATTTTCATTGGACCCGATGCACTAGGTATGACACCTAGATGGGATATGAACTCCTTCATCCAGACTCCTTCATTAGCTGCTTCGAAGCTGCTATGTATTCCGCTTCACATGTAGATCCGCTTCGATGCTTTGTTTAGAACTGCACCAATGACAGCCCCTCCGTTAAGTGTAAATCGTATCCGGTCTGCGATTTAGAATCGTCCGGATCGGTGTCAAAGCTTGCATCAGCGTAACCGTTTCACGATGAGCTCTTTGTCACCTCCATATCTGAGAAACATATCCTTAGTCCTTTTCGGTATTTCGGGATGTTCTTGACCGCTGTCGATGATCCACTCTGGATTACTTTGGTACCTCCTGCTAAACTTATAGCAAGGCACACATCAGGGACTGGTACACAGCATTGCATACATGATAGAGCCTATGGCTGAAGCATAGGAACATCTTTCATTTTCTCTCTATCTTCTGCGGTGGTGGGCATTGAGTCTTACTCAACTTCACACCTTGTAACACAGGCAAGAACCCTTTCTTTGCTTGATCCATTTGAACTTTTTCAAAATTTTGTCAAGGTATGTGCTTTGTGAAAGTCAATTAAGCGTCTTGATCTATCTCTATAGATCTTAATGCCCAATATGTAAGCAGCTTCACGAGGTCTTTCATTGAAAACTCTTATTCAAGTATCCCTTTATGCTATCCAGAAATTCTATATCATTTCCGATCAGCAATATGTCATCTACATATAATATCGAAATGCTCTGAGCTCCACTCACTTTCTTGTAAATCTGAGGCTTCTCCAAAAGTGCATATAAACCCAAATCTTTGATCACACTATCAAGCGTTTATTCAACTCGAGATGCTTGCACCAGTCCATAGATGGATCATTTGGAGCTTGCATACTTTGTTAGCTCCTTTGGATCGATAAAACCTTACGGTTGCATCATATACAACTCTTCTTCGAAATCCATTCAGGAATGCAGTCTTTACATCCATTTGCCAAATTTCATAATCATAAAATCGGCAATTGCTAACATGATTCGGACAGATTTAAGCATCTCTACGGGTGAGAAGGTCTCATCGTCGTCAATCCCTTGAACTTGTCGAAAACCCTTTGCGACAAGTCGAGCTTTAATAAACGATAACATTACCGTCGGCGTCGGTCTTCTTCTTGAAGATCCACTTGTTTTCTATTGCTTGCCGACCCTCGGGCAAGTCAACCAAAATCCATACTTTGTTTTCATACATGGATCCCATCTCAGATTTCATGGCCTCAAGCCATTTTGCGGAATCTGGGCTCACCATCGCTTCTTCATAGTTCGTGGGTTCATCATGATCTAGTAGCATGATTTCCGAACAGGATTACCGTACCACTCAGTGCGGATCTTACTCTGGTTGATCTCGAGGTTACGTAGTAACTTGATGCGAAGTTTCATGATCAACATAATCAACTTCCTCACTACTTGGTGTAGATGTCTCGAAACCGGTTTACTGCGACGAATTACTTTCAAGTAAGGGAGAAGGTACAATACCTCATCAAGTTCTACTTTCCTCCCCTCACTTCTTTGAGAGAAACTCCTTCTCTAGAAAGGATCCATTCTTAACAACAAATGTCTTGCCTTGGATCTGTGATAGAAGGTGTACCCAACTGTCTCCTTTGGGTATCCTATGAATACACATTTCTCGATTTGGGTTCGAGCTTATCGGGTTGTAGCTTTTCACAAAGCATCGCATCCCCAAACTTTAAGAAAGCGACAACTTTGGTTTCTTGCTAAACCATAGTTCATAAGGTGTCGTCTCAGCGGATTTTGCGGTGTTCTATTCAGTGTGATTGCGGCCGTCTCTAGAGCATAACCCCAAAGCGATAGCGGTAAATCTGTAAGAGACATCATAGATCGCACCATATCTAGTAAAATGCGATTCGACGTTCGGACACACAATTACTGTTGTGGTGTTCGGGTGGCGTGAGTTGCAAAACTATTCGCATTGTTTCAAATGTAGACCAAACTCGTAACTCAAATATTCACCTCCACGATCAGATCGTAGAAATTTAATTTTCTTATTACGATGATTTTCAACTTCACTCTGAAATTCTTTGAACTTTTCAAATGTTTGGACTTATGTTTCATTAAGTAGATATACCCATATCTGCTTAAATCATCTGTGAAGGTGAGAAAATAACGATATCATACGAGCCTCAACATTCATTGGACCACACACATACTGTATGTATGATTTCCAACAAATCTGTTGCTCTCTCCATAGTACGGAGAAGCGGGGTTCTAGTCATCTTGCCCATGAGGCACGGTTACATAAGTGCCAAGTGATTCATAATCAAGTGACTCCAAAAGTCCATCGATATGGAGTTTCTTCATCGCTTTACACCGATATGACCTAAGCGGAAGTGCCACAAATAAGTTGCACTATCATTATCAACTCTGCATTTTTGGTTTCAACATTATGAATATGTGTATCACTACTATCGAGATTCATCAAAATAGACCACTCTTCAAGGGTGCATGACCATAAAGATATTACTCATATAAATAGAACAACCATTATTCTCGATTTAAATGAATAACCGTCTCGCATCAAACAAGATCCAGATATAATGTTCATGCTCAGCATGAGCACCAAATAACAATTATTTAGGTCTAAAACTAATCCCGAAGGTAGATGTAGAGGTAGCGTGCCGACCGCGATCACATCGACTTTGGAACCATTTCCCAGCGCGCATCGTCACCTCGTCCTTTGCGGTGTTAAGCAATCCGTAGTCCTGTTTGAGTTGCAAATATTAGCAACAGAACGAGTATCAAATACCAGTGCTACTTGAGCTCTAGTAAGGTACACATCAATAACATGTATATCACATATACCTTTGTTCACCTTGCCATCCTTCTTATCCGCCAAATACTTGGGGCAGTTCCGCTTCGGTGACGATCGCTTGCGGTAGAAGCACTCGATTTCAGGTTTAGGTCCGGACTTGGGTTTCTTCTCTGATCGACAACTTGTTTGCTGTTCTTCTTGAAGTTCCTTCTTCTTCCTTTGCCTTTCTTCTTGAAACTAGTGGTCTTATTGACCATCAACACTTGATGCTCCTTCTTGATTTCTACCTCCGCAGCCTTTAGCATTGCGAAGAGCTCGGTATAGTCTTTACTAACCCTTGCATATTATAGTTCATCACGAAGCCTTTGTAGCTTGGTGGCGGTGATTGAAGAATTACATCAATGACACAATCATCGGAAGATTAACTCCCAATTGTGTCAAGTGATTGTAGTACCCGGACATTACGAGTATGTGCTCACTAATGAGAACTATTCTCCTCCATCTTGCAGCTATAGAACTTATTGGAACTTCATATCTCTCAATCCGGGCATTACATGTTGGAATATCAACTTCAACTCTGGAACATCTCATATGCTCCATGGCGTTCAAAGCGTCGTTGAAGTCCGGTTCTAAGCGTAAAGCATGGCACCTTGAACTATAGAGTAGTCATCAGCTTTGCTCGCGGACGTTCACAACATCGGTGTTGCTCTGCTGGCGAGGCACTGGCACCTAGCGGTGCATCCGGGGCGTAACTCTTACGTGTGCAGCAATGAGGATAATCCTCAAATTCGGACCCGATCCGTGTAATTGCTACCATCATCTTTCAACTTTGCTTTCTCAAGGGCGCATTAAAATTCAGCGGAACAACGGCACGAGCCATCTATCTACAATCAAACATAAACAAGCAAGATACTATCGGTACTAAGTTCATGATAAATTTAAGTTCAATTAATCATATTACTTAAGAACTCCCACTTAGACAAACATCTCTCTAGTCATCTAAGTGATCCGTGATCCAAATCAACTAAACCATAACCGATCATCACGTGAAATGGAGTAGTTTTCAATGGTGAACATCTTATGTTGATCATATCTACTATATGATTCACGCTCGACCTTTCGGTCTCCGTGTTCGAGGCCATATCTGCATATGCTAGGCTCGTCAAGTATAACTGAGTATTCTGCGTGTGCAAAACTGGCTTGCACCCGTTGTAGATGGACGTGAGAGCTTATCACACCCGATCATCACGTGGTGTTTGGGCACGACGAACTTTGGCAATGGTGCATACTCGGGAGAACACTTCTTGATAATTTAGTGAGAGATCATCTTATAATGCTACCGTCGATCAAAGCAAGATAAGATGCATAAAGATAAACATCACATGCAAATCAATATAAGTGATATGATATGGTCATCATCATCTTGTGCCGTGATCTCCATCTCTGCAGCACCACCATGATCACCATCGTCACCGGCGTGACACCTTGATCTCCATCGTAGCATCGTTGTCGTCTCGCCAATCTTATGCTTCTCGACTATCGCTACCGCTTAGTGATAAAGTAAAGCATTACGAAGCGATTGCATTTCATACAATAAGCGACAACCATATGGCTCCTGCCGATTGCGGATAACCGGTTACAAAACATGATCATCTCATACAATAAAATATAGCATCACGTCTTGACCATATCACATCACAACATGCCTGCAAAAACAAGTTAGACCTCCTCTACTTTGTTGTTGCAAATTTTACGTGGCTTTTACGGGCTTAAGCAAGGACCAATCTCACCTCGCATCAAAACTACAGCGATACTTCGTCAAATAGACTCGTTTTAACCTTCTCAAGGACGGGCGTAGCCTTTTCAGTTCAACTAAAGTGAGAGAGACAAACACCCGCCGGTCACCTTTAAGCAGCGAGTGCTCGTGGCGGTGAAACCAGTCTCGCGTAAGCGTCTGGCGTAATGTCGGTCCGGGCGCTTCATCTCACAATACCGCTGAACCAAAGTATGACATGCTGGTAGGTAGTATGACTTGTATCGCCCACAACTCACTTGTGTTCTACTCGTGCAAAACATCAAACCATAAAAACCTAGGCTCGGATGCCTTTGTTGGGGAGCGTAGTAATTTCAAAAATTTCCTCGCTGCGCAAGAACATGGTGATGCATAGCAGCGAGAGGGAGAGTGTTGTCTCGTACCCTCGTGAGGCCGAAGCGAAGCGATCTGGCGTAGAGGAAGTAGTCGTGCGTTCTCATCGCGATCCGACCGATCCGGCGCCGTTACTCCGGCGCCCCGAGTTCTTGACACCGTACAGCTCGATGGCGCTCCTCGGGCTCCAATCGATGAGAGCTTCGGGAGGAGAGTTTCGTCGGCCTGACGGCGTGGTGGCGATCTTGATGTTCTACGGCGCGAGCTTCGCCTAAGCTTTGCGGACGATATGACCGAGGTGGAATATGGTGGAGGGCACGCGCACACGGCTAAGGGCGATCCGTAGATCAAACTTGTGTGTTCTAGGGTGCCCCCTGCCCCGTATATAAAGGAGCAAGGGAAGTGCGGCCGGCCTAGAGGAGGCGGCGCTGGAGAGTCCTACTCCCAGGGAGTAGGACTCCCCCCCCTAGTTGGAGTAGGATTGGGGGGCGGGGAAGAAGGAAGAGGCGCCGCCCCCCTCCTGTTCTATTCGGACTAGGGGGGGGGCGTGTGACCTGCCTGGCCGGCCCTCCTCTTCTCCCTCATGGCCCACTAAGGCCCAATAGCCTCCGGGAGGTTCGGTAACCCCGGTGTTCGGTAAAATCCGATTTCACGGAACCATTCGAACTCAAATATAGGCTTCCAATATATCAATCTTTATGTCTCGACCATTTGAGACTCCTCGTCATGTCCGTGATCACATCCGGGATTCGAACTCCTTGGTACATCAAAATACATAAACTCATAATATAACCATCCATGAAACCTTAAGCGTGCGGACCCTACGGTTCGAGAACAATGTAGACATGGCGAGAACCGTCTCGGTCAATAACCAATAGCGGGACCTGGATGCCCATATTGGTTCCTACATATTCTCTGAAGATCTTTATCGGTCGAGACCGCATAACAATATCGTTGTTCCCTTTGTCATCGGTATGTTACTTGCGAGATTGATCGTCGGTATCAATACCTAGTTCAATCTCGTTACCGGCTAGTCTCTTTACTCGTTCCGTAATACATCATCTCACAGCTAACTCATTAGTTGTAATGCTTGCAAGGCTTGGTGATGTGTATTACCGAGAGGGCCCAGAGATACCTCTCCGAGCAATCGGGTGACAAAACCTAATCTCGAAATCGCCAACCCAACATCGCCTTTGGAGACACACTGTAGTACTCCTTTATAATCACCCGATTACATTGTGGCGTTTGGTAGCACCAAAGTGTTCCTCCGGAAAGCAGGAGTTGCATAATCTCATAGTTATAGGAACATGTATATGTCATGGATAAAAGCGGTAGCAACATACTAAGCGATCGTGTGCTAAGCTAATGGAATGGGTCATGTCAATCAGATCATTCTACTAATGATGTGACCTTGTTAATCAAATAACAACTCTTTGTTCATGGTTAGGAAACATAACCATCTTTGATTAACAAGCTAGTCTAATAGAGGCATACTAGTGACATATTGTTTGTCTATGCATTCACACATGTATCATGTTTCCGGTTAATACAATTCTAGCATGAATGATAAACATTTATCATGAAATAAGGAAATAAATAATAACTTTATTATTGCCTCTAGGGCATATTTCCTTCAGTGTTTACGTTTCGGTCATCAACACTGGCAGTTTTGGCTGATTCTGGCCCATTTCATGGACTATTACTCACAGTTTTGGGGTTCAGGAGTGATTTTCACGATTAACAAACCACAGGATGCATTGCGTGTCGGTCATCAACACTTTGGCAGTTTTGGCGATTATTGCCCGTTCATGGACTATTACTCACTATTTTGGGGTCCCGGAGTGATTTTCACGAGTAACAAACCCTGGGATGTGTCTACGTGTTGGTCATCAACGCTGGCAGTTTTGGCCGATTCTGGCCGTTTCATGGACTGTTAAAACCCTAGGATGCGTCTACGTGTCGGTCATCAAACCCTAGGATGCGTCGGCGTGTTTGGCGATTTTGGCGGCCCGTTCATGGATTATTACTCACCGTTTTGGGGTCCCCGAGTGATTTTCACGATTAACAAACCCTGGGATGCGTCTACGTGTCGGTCATGAACACTCGCAATTTTGTCCGATTCTGGCCCGTTTCATGGACTATTACTCACTGTTTTGGGGTCCCGGAGAGATTTCCACGATTAACAAACCCTGGGATGCGTTTACGTGTCGGTCATCAACACTCGCAGTTTTGGCCGATTCTGGACCGTTTCATGGACGATTACTCACTATTTTGGGGTCCAAGAGTGATTACCACGATTAACATACCCTGGGATGCGTTTACGTTTCGGTCATCAACACTGGCAGTTTTGGCCGATTCTGGCCCGTTTCATGGACTATTACTCACTGTTTTGGGGTCCCGGAGTGATTTCCACGATTAACAAACCCTGGGATGCGTCTACGTGTGGGTCATCAACACTGGCAGTTTTGGCCAATTCTTGCCCGTTTCATAGACTATTACTCAGTGTTTTGGGGTCCCAGAGTGATTTCCACGATTAACAAACCCTGGGATGCATTTACATGTTGGTCATGAACACTCGCAATTTTGGCCGATTCTGGCCCGTTTCATGGACTATTACTCCTTTGTTTTGGGGTCCGGGTGATTTCCACGATTAACAAACCACAGGATGCGTTTACGTTTGGTCATCAACCTTTGGCGGTTTTGGCGATTCTGGCCCGTTCATGGACTATTACTCATTGTTTTGGGGTCCAGGATTGATTACAATGATTAACAAACCCTTGGATGCGTCTACGTGTCGGTCTTCAACACTGGCAGTTTTTGCCGATTCTGGCCCATTTCATGGACTATTACTCACAGTTTTGAGGTCCTAGAGTGATTTTCACGATTAACAAACCCTGGGATGGGTGTACGTGTCGGTCATCAACGCTGGCAGTTTTGGCCGATTCTGGCCCGTTTCATGGACTATTACTCACAGTTATGGGGTCCCGGAGTGATTTTCATGACTAACAGACCATGGGATGTGTCTACGTGTCGGTCATCAACGCTGTCAGTTTTGGCTGATTCTGCCCCGTTTCATGGACTGTTACTAACTGTTTTGGGGTCCCGAAGTGATAACCACGATTAAAAACCCTGGAATGCGTCTACGTGTCGGTCATCAACACTGGTAGTTTTGGTCGATTCTGGCCCGTTTCGTGGATTATTACTCACTGTTTTGGGGTCCCGGAGTGATTTTCACGATTAACAAACTTTGGGATGCCTCTACATGTCGGTCATCAACACTGGCAGGTTTGGCCGATTCTGGCCCATTTCATGGACTATTACTCACTGTTTTGGGGTCCCCGAGTGATTTTCACGATTAACAAACCCTGGGATGCGTGTACGTGTCGGCCATCAACACAAACCACGGGATGCTGGCAGTTTTGGCGATTCGGCCCGTTTCATGGACTATTACTCACTGTTTTGGGGTCCCGAGTGATATTCACGATTAACACACCCTTGGATGTGTTTACGTGTCGGTCACCAACACTCGTAGTTTTGGCGAATTCTGGCCCGTTTCATGGACTATTACTCGCTGTTTTAGGGTCCCATATTGATCTCCACGATTAAGAAACCCTGGGATGCGTTTACGTGCCGGTCATCAACACTGGCAGTTTTGGCCCATTCTGGTCTGTTTCATGGACTATTACTCAGTGTTTTGGGGTCCCGGAGTGATTTCCACGATTAACAAACCCTGGGATGCGTTTACATGTTGGTCATGAACACTCGCAATTTTGGCCGGTTCTGGCCCGTTTCATGGACTATTACTCACTATTTTGGGGTCCCGGATTGATTTCCACGATTAACAAACCCTGGGATGCGTTTACGTTTCGGTAATCAACAGTGGCAGTTTTGGCTGATTCTGGCCCGTTTCATGGACTATTACTCATTGTTTTGGGGTCCCGGAGTGATTACAACGATTAACAAACCCTTGGATGCGTCTACGTGTTGGTCATCAACACTGGCAGTTTTGGCTGATTCTGGCCCATTTCATGGACTATTACTCACCATCTTGGGGTTCCGGAGTGATTTTCACGATTAACAGACCATGGGATGCGTGTATGTGTCGGTCATCAACACTGGCAGTTTTGGACGGATCTTGCCCGTTTCATGGACTATTACGCACTGTTTTGGGGTCCTAGAGTGATTTTCACGAGTAACAAACCCTGGGATGCGTCTATGTGTCGGTCATCAATGCTGGCAGTTTTGGCCGATTCTTGCCCGTTTCATGGACTGTTACTAACTATTTTGGGTTCCGGAGTGATTTTCGCGATTAAAAACCCTGGGATGCCTCTACGTGTCGGTCATCAACGCTTTGGCGGTTTTGGCGATTCGGCCCGTTCATGGACTATTACTCACTTTGTTTTGGGGTCCGGGTGATTACCACGATTAACAAACCACGGGATGCGTTTACGTTTGATCATCAACTTTGGCAGTTTTGGCCCATTCGGCCCGTTCATGGACTATTACTCGGTGTTTTGGGGTCCGGGTGATTTCCACGATTAACAAACCACAGGATGCGTTTATATGTTGGTCATGAACACTTTCGCAATTTTGGCGATTCTGGCCTGTTTCATGGACTATTACTCACTGTTTTGGGGTCCCGGAGTGATTTCAACGATTAACAAACCCTGGGATGCGTTTACGTTTCGGTCATCAACAATGGCAGTTTTGGCCGACTCTGGCCCGTTTCATGGACTATTACTCATTGTTTTGGGGTCCCGGAGTGATTACAACGATTAACAAACCCTTGGATGCGTCTACGTGTCGGTCATCAACACTGGCAGTTTTGGCCGATTTTGGCCCATTTCATGGACTATTACTCACTGTTTTGGGGTCCCGGAGTGATTTTCACGATTAACAAACCCTGGGATGCGTGTACGTGTCGGTCATCAACTTGGCAGTTTTGGCGATTCTTGCCCGTTCATGGACTATTACTCACTGTTTTGGGGTCCGGGTGATTTTCACGATTAACAAACCACGGGATGCGTTTGCGTGTCGGTCATCAACATTTGGCGGTTTTGGCGATTCGGCCCGTTCATGGACTATTACTAATTGTTTTGGGGTCGAAGTGATTACCACGATTAAAAACCATGGGATGCGTCTACGTTTGGTCATCAATCTTGGCGGTTTGGGCGATTCGGCCCGTTCATGGACTATTACTCGTTGTTTTGGGGTCCGGGTGATTACAGCGATTAACAAACCCTTGGATGCGTCTACGTGTCGGTCATCAACTTGGCAGTTTTGGCTGATTCGGCCCATTTCATGGACTATTACTCACAATCTTGGGGTTCGGGTGATTTTCACGATTAACAAACCACAGGATGCGTATGCGTGTCGGTCATCAACTGCGGCAGTTTTGGCGATTCTTGCCCGTTCATGGACTATTACTCCTTTGTTTTGGGGTCCGGGTGATTTTCACGATTAACAAACCACAGGATGCGTCTACGTGTCGGTCATCAACTTTTGGCAGTTTTGGCGATTCGGCCCGTTCATGGACTATTACTAACTGTTTTGGGTTCGGGTGATTTTCACGATTAACAAACCACAGGATGCGTCTACGTGTCGGTCATCAACACTTTGGCGGTTTTGGCGATTCTTGCCCGTTCATGGACTATTACTCACTTTGTTTTGGGGTCCGGGTGATTTTCACGATTAACAAACCACAGGATGCGTCTACGTGTTGGTCATCAACACTTTGGCGATTTTGGCGATTCGGCCCGTTCATGGACTATTACTCACTGTTTTGGGGTCGGGTGATTTCCACGATTAACAAACCACAGGATGCGTTTACGTGTTGGTCATCAACATTGGCGATTTTGGCGATTCGGCCCGTTTCATGGACTATTACTCACTGTTTTGGGGTCCGGGTGATTTCCACGATTAACAAACACGGGATGCGTTTACGCGTGTCGGTCATCAACAACGGCAGTTTTGGCGATTACGGCCCGTTCATGGACTATTACTCACTTGTTTTGGGGTCGGGTGATTTCCACGATTAACAAACCACAGGATGCGTTTACGTGTCGGTCATCAACACTTTGGCGATTTTGGCGATTACGGCCCGTTTCATGGACTATTACTCACTGTTTTGGGGTCCGGGTGATTTCCACGATTAACAAACCACAGGATGCGTTTACGTGTCGGTCATCAACTCTTGGCGATTTTGGCGATTCGGCCCGTTCATGGACTATTACTCATTGTTTTGGGGTCCGGGTGATTACCACGATTAACAAACCTCCTTTTTTTGGGGATGCGTGATTACCACGTGTCGGTCATCAACAACTTGGCGTTTTGGCGATTACGGCCCATTTCATGGACTATTACTCACTGTTTTGGGGTTCGGGTGATTTTCACGATTAACAAACCACAGGATGCGTTTACGTGTCGGTCATCAACACTTTGGCAGTTTTGGCGATTCGGCCCGTTTCATGGACTATTACTCACTGTTTTGGGGTCCGGGTGATTTCCACGATTAACAAACCACGGGATGCGTTTACGTGTCGGTCATCAACTTTGGCAGTTTTGGCGATTCGGCCCGTTTCATGGACTATTACTCTTTGTTTTGGGGTCCGGGTGATTACCACGATTAACAAACCCTGGGATGCGTTTACGTGTCGGTCATCAACACTGGCAGTTTTGGCCGATTCTGGCCCGTTTCATGGACTATTACTCACTGTTTTGGGGTCCCGGGTGATTACCACGATTAACAAACCCTGGGATGCGTTTACGTGTCGGTCATCAACACTGGCAGTTTTGGCCGATTCTGGCCCATTTCATGGACTATTACTCACTGTTTTGGGGTCCGGGTGATTTTCACGATTAACAAACCCTGGGATGCGTTTACGTGTCGGTCATCAACACTGGCAGTTTTGGCCGATTCTGGCCCGTTTCATGGACTATTACTCACTGTTTTGGGGTCCGGGTGATTTTCACGATTAACAAACCACAGGATGCGTTTACGTGTCGGTCATCAACTTGGCAGTTTTGGCGATTCGGCCCGTTCATGGACTATTACTCACTGTTTTGGGGTCGGGTGATTTCCACGATTAACAAACCACAGGATGCGTTTACGTGTCGGTCATCAACGCTTGGCGATTTTGGCGATTCTTGCCCGTTCATGGACTATTACTCTTTGTTTTGGGGTCGGGTGATTTTCACGATTAACAAACCACAGGATGCGTCTACGTGTTGGTCATCAACTTTGGCAGTTTTGGCGATTCGGCCCGTTCATGGACTATTACTCTTTGTTTTGGGGTCCGGGTGATTTCCACGATTAACAAACCACAGGATGCGTTTACATGTTGGTCATGAAAACTTCGCAATTTTGGCGATTCGGCCCGTTTCATGGACTATTACTCACTGTTTTGGGGTCCGGAGTGATTACCACGATTAACAAACCCTTGGATGCGTCTACGTGTCGGTCATCAACACTGGCAGTTTTGGCCGATTCTGGCCCGTTTCATGGAATATTACTCACCGTTTTGGGGTCCCGAAGTGATTTCCACGATTAACAAACCATGGGATGCCTTTACATGTTGGTCATGAACACTCACAATTTTGGCCGATTCTAGCCCGTTTCATGGACTATTACTCACTGTTTTGGGGTCCGGGTGATTTCCACGATTAACAAACCCTGGGATGCGTTTACGTTTCGGTCATCAACAGTGGCAGGTTTGGTTGATTCTGGCCCGTTTCATGGACTATTACTCATTGTTTTGGGGTCCCGGAGTGATTACAACGATTAACAAACCCTTGGATGCGTCTACGTGTCGGTCATCAACACTGGCAGTTTTGGCTGATTCTGGCCCATTTCATGGACTATTACTCACAGTCTTGGGGTTCCGGAGTGATTTTCACGATTAACAGACCCTGGGATGCGTGTACGTGTCGGTCATCAACACTGGCAGTTTTGGCCGATTCTTGCCCGTTTCATGGACTATTACTCACTGTTTTGGGGTCCCGGAGTGATTTTCACGAGTAACAAACCCTGGGATGCGTCTACGTGTCGGTCATCAACGCTGGCAGTTTTGGCCGATTCTGGCCCGTTTCATGGACTGTTACTAACTGTTTTGGGGTCCCGAAGTGATTACCACGATTAAAAAACCCTGGGATGCGTCTACGTGTTGGTCATCAACTCTTGGCGGTTTTGGCGATTCGGCCCGTTCATGGACTATTACTCGTTGTTTTGGGGTCCCGGAGTGATTACAACGATTAACAAACCCTTGGATGCGTCTACGTGTCGGTCATCAACACTGGCAGTTTTGGCTGATTCTGGCCCATTTCATGGACTATTACTCACAGTTTTGGGGTTCCAGAGTGATTTTCACGATTAACAGACCCTGGGATGCGTGTACGTGTCGGTCATCAACACTGGCAGTTTTGGCCGATTCTTGCCCGTATCATGGAATATTACTCACTGTTTTGGGCTCCTGGAGTTATTTTCATGAGTAACAAACCCTAGGATGCGTCTACGTGTCGGTCATCAACGCTGGCAGTTTTGGCCGATTCTGGCCCGTTTCATGGACGATTACTCACTATTTTGGGGTCCAGGAGTATTACCACGATTAACAAACCCTGGGATGCGTTTACGTTTCGGTCATCAACACTGGCAGTTTTGGCCGATTCTGGCCCGTTTCATGGACTATTACTCCCTGTTTTGGGGTCCCGGGGTGATTTCCATGATTAACAAACCCTGGGATGCGTCTACGTGTTGGTCATCAACACTGGCAGTTTTGGCCGATTCTTGCCCGTTTCATAGACTATTACTCAGTGTTTTGGGGTCCCGGAGTGATTTCCATGATTAACAAACCCTCGGATGCGTTTACATGTTGGTCATGAACACTCGCATTTTTGGCCGATTCTGGCCCGTTTCATGGACTATTACTCCTTTGTTTTGGGGTCGGGTGATTTCCACGATTAACAAACCCTGGGATGCGTTTACGTTTCGGTCATCAACACTGGCAGTTTTGGCCGATTCTGGCCCGTTTCATGGACTATTACTCGTTGTTTTGGGGTCCCGGAGTGATTACAACGATTAACAAACCCTTGGATGCGTCTACGTGTCGGTCATCAACACTGGCAGTTTTGGCTGATTCTGAACCATTTCATGGACTATTGCTCATAGTTTTGTGGTTCCGGAGTGATTTTCACGATTAACAGACCCTGGGATGCGTGCACGTGTCGGTCATCAACACTGGCAGTTTTGGCCGATTTTTGCCCGTATCATGGAATATTACTCACTGCTTTGGGCTCCTGGAGTGATTTTCACGAGTAACAAACCCTGGGATGCGTCTACGTGTCGGTCATCAACGCTGGCAGTTTTGGCCGATTCTGGCCCGTTTCATGGACTGCTACTAACTGTTTTGGGGTCCCGAAGTGATTACCACGATTAAAAAAACCTGGGATGCGTCTACGTTTCGGTCATCAACACTGGCAGTTTTGGTCGATTCTGGCCCGTTTCATGGACTATTACTCGTTGTTTTGTGGTCCCGGAGTGATTACAACGATTAACAAACCCTTGGATGTGTCTACGTGTCGGTCATCAACACTGGCAGTTTTGGCTGATTCTGGCCCATTTCATGGACTATTACTCACAGTTTTGGGGTTCCAGAGTGATTTTCATGATTAACAGACCCTGGGATGCGTGTACGTGTCGGTCATCAACACTGGCAGTTTTGGCCGATTCTTGCCGCGTTCATGGACTATTACTCACTGTTTTGGGGTCCCGGAGTGATTTTCACGAGTAACAAACCCTGGGATTTGTCTACGTGTCGGTCATCAACGCTGGCAGTTTTGGCCGATTCTGGCCCGTTTCATGGACTGTTACTAACTGTTTTGGGGTCCCGAAGTGATTACCACGATTAAAAAACCCTTGGATGCGTCTACGTTTCGGTCATCAACACTGGCAGTTTTGGCCGATTCTGGCCCGTTTCTTGGACTATTACTCGTTGTTTTGGGGTCCCGGAGTGATCGATTAACAAACCCTTGGATGCGTCTACGTGTCGGTCTTCAACACTGGCAGTTTTGGCTGATTCTGGCCCATTTCATGGACTATTACTCACTGTTTTGGGGTTAGGGTGATTTTCACGATTAACAAACCACAGGATGTGTATGCGTGTCGGTCATCAACAACTTGGCAGTTTTGGCGATTCTTGCCCGTTCATGGAATATTACTCACTGTTTTGGGGTCCGGGTGATTTCCACGATTAACAAACCACAGGATGCGTCTACGTGTTGGTCATCAACCTTTGGCGGTTTTGGCGATTATTGCCCGTTCATGGACTATTACTCGGTGTTTTGGGGTCCCGGAGTGATTTCCATGATTAACAAACCCTCGAATGCGTTTACATGTTGGTCATGAACACTCACAATTTTGGCCGATTCTTGCCCGTTTCATGGACTATTACTCACTTTGTTTTGGGGTCGGGTGATTTCCACGATTAACAAACCACAGGATGCGTTTACGTTTGGTCATCAAACTTTGGCGTTTTGGCGATTCGGCCCGTTCATGGACTATTACTCAATGTTTTGGGGTCCGGGTGATTACAATGATTAACAAACCCTTGGATGCGTCTACGTGTCGGTCATCAACTTGGCAGTTTTGGCGATTCGGCCCATTTCATGGACTATTACTCATAGTCTTGGGGTTCGGGTGATTTCACGATTAACAAACCACAGGATGCGTGTGCGTGTCGGTCATCAACACTTTGGCAGTTTTGGCGATTCTTGGCCGTTACATGGAATATTACTCACTGTTTTGGGGTCCGGGTGATTTTCACGATTAACAAACCACAGGATGCGTCTACGTGTCGGTCGTCAACGCTTGGCGGTTTTGGCGATTACGGCCCGTTCATGGACTGCTACTAACTGTTTTGGGGTCGGTGATTACCACGATTAACAAACCCCGGGATGCGTCTACGTGTCGGTCATCAACACTGGCAGTTTTGGCCGATTCTGGCCCGTTTCGTGGATTATTACTCACCATTTTGGGGTCCCGGAGTGATTTTCACGATTCACAAACCTTGGGATGCGTCTACGTGTCGGTCATCAACACTGGCAGTTTTGGCCGATTCTGGCCCGTTTCATGGACTATTACTCACTGTTTTGGGGTCCCGAGTGATATTCACGATTAACACACCCTGGGATGTGTTTACGTGTCGGTCACCAAACTCGCGGTTTTGGCCAATTCTGGCCCGTTTCATGGACTATTACTCGCTGTTTTGGGGTCCCATAGTGATTTCCACGATTAAGAAACCCTGGGATGCGTTTACGTGTCGGTCATCAAACTTGGCGGTCTTGGCGATTCGGCCCGTTCATGGACGATTACTCACTGTTTTGGGGTCCGGGTGATTTCCACGATTAACAAACCACAGGATGCGTTTACGTTTGGTCATCAACAACGGCGTTTTGGCGATTCGGCCCGTTTCATGGACTATTACTCACTGTTTTGGGGTCCCGGAGTGATTTCCACGATGAACAAACCCTGGGATGCGTCTACGTGTTGGTCATCAACACTGGCAGTTTTGGCCGATTATTGCCCGTTTCATACACTATTACTCAGTGTTTTGGGGTCCCTGAGTGATTTTCACGAGTAACAAACCCTGGGATTTGTCTACGTGTCGGTCATCAACGCTGGCAGTTTTGGCCGATTCTGGCCCGTTTCATGGACTGTTACTAACTGTTTTTGGGTCCCGAAGTGATTACCACGATTAAAAAACCCTTGGATGCGTGTACGTTTCGGTCATCAACACTGGCAGTTTTGGCCGATTCTGGCCCGTTTCATGGACTATTACTCGTTGTTTTGGGGTCCCGGAGTGATCGATTAACAAACCCTTGGATGCGTCTACGTGTCGGTCTTCAACACTGGCAGTTTTGGCGGATTACGGCCCATTTCATGGACTATTACTCTTTGTTTTGGGGTTCGGGTGATTTTCACGATTAACAGACCACAGGATGCGTGTGCGTGTCGGTCATCAACCTTGGCAGTTTTGGCGATTCTGGCCCGTTCATGGACTATTACTCACTGTTTTGGGGTCCCGGAGTGATTTCCACGATTAACAAACCCTGGGATGCGTCTACGTGTTGGTCATCAACACTGGCAGTTTTGGCCGATTCTTGCCCGTTTCATAGACTATTACTCAGTGTTTTGGGGTCCCGGAGTGATTTCCATGATTAACAAACCCTCGGATGCGTTTACATGTTGGTCATGAACACTCGCAATTTTGGCCGATTCTGGCCCGTTTCATGGACTATTACTCACTGTTTTGGGGTCCCGGAGTGATTTCCACGATTAACAAACCCTGGGATGCGTTTACGTTTCGGTCATCAACACTGGCAGTTTTGGCCGATTCTGGCCCGTTTCATGGACTATTACTCATTGTTTTGGGGTCCCGGAGTGATTACAACGATTAACAAACCCTTGGATGCGTCTACGTGTCGGTCATCAACACTGGCAGTTTTGGCTGATTCTGAACCATTTCATGGACTATTGCTCACAGTTTTGGGGTTCCGGAGTGATTTTCACGATTAACAGACCCTGGGATGCGTGTACGTGTCGGTCATCAACTTTGGCGTTTTGGCGATTTTGCCCGTATCATGGAATATTACTCACTGCTTTGGGCTCTGGGTGATTTTCACGATTAACAAACCACAGGATGCGTCTACGTGTCGATCATCAACACTGGCGATTTTGGCGATTCGGCCCGTTCATGGACTGCTACTAACTGTTTTGGGGTCCGGTGATTACCACGATTAAAAAACACGGGATGCGTCTACGTTTGGTCATCAACACTTGGCAGTTTTGGCGATTCGGCCCGTTCATGGACTATTACTCGTTGTTTTGTGGTCCGGGTGATTACCACGATTAACAAACCCTGGGATGTGTCTACGTGTCGGTCATCAACTTTGGCAGTTTTGGCGATTCGGCCCATTTCATGGACTATTACTCACAGTTTTGGGGTTCGGTGATTTTCATGATTAACAAACCACGGGATGCGTGTGCGTGTCGGTCATCAACACTTGGCAGTTTTGGCGATTCTTGCCCGTTCATGGACTATTACTCCTTGTTTTGGGGTCCGGTGATTTTCACGAGTAACAAACCCTGGGATTTGTCTACGTGTCGGTCATCAACGCTGGCAGTTTTGGCCGATTCTGGCCCGTTTCATGGACTGTTACTAACTGTTTTGGGGTCCCGAAGTGATTACCACGATTAAAAAACCCTTGGATGCGTCTACGTTTCGGTCATCAACACTGGCAGTTTTGGCCGATTCTGGCCCGTTTCATGGACTATTACTCGTTGTTTTGGGGTCCCGGAGTGATCGATTAACAAACCCTTGGATGCGTCTACGTGTCGGTCTTCAACACTGGCAGTTTTGGCTGATTCTGGCCCATTTCATGGACTATTACTCACAGTTTTGGGGTTCCGGAGTGATTTTCACGATTAACAGACCCTGGGATGCGTGTACGTGTCGGTCATCAACACTGGCAGTTTTGGCCGATTCTTGCCCGTTTCATGGAATATTACTCACTGTTTTGGGGTCCCGGAGTGATTTCCACGATTAACAAACCCTGGGATGCGTCTACGTGTTGGTCATCAACACTGGCAGTTTTGGCCGATTATTGCCCGTTTCATAGACTATTACTCAGTGTTTTGGGGTCCCGGAGTGATTTCCATGATTAACAAACCCTCGAATGCGTTTACATGTTGGTCATGAACACTCACAATTTTGGCCGATTCTTGCCCGTTTCATGGACTATTACTCACTGTTTTGGGGTCTCGGAGTGATTTCCACGATTAACAAACCCTGGGATGCGTTTACGTTTCGGTCATCAACACTGGCAGTTTTGGCCGATTCTGGCCCGTTTCACGGACTATTACTCAATGTTTTGGGGTCCCGGAGTGATTACAACGATTAACAAACCCTTGGATGCGTCTACGTGTCGGTCATCAACACTGGCAGTTTTGGCTGATTCTGGCCCATTTCATGGACTATTACTCATAGTCTTGGGGTTCCGGAGTGATTTCACGATTAACAGACCCTGGGATGCGTGTACGTGTCGGTCATCAACACTGGCAGTTTTGGCCGATTCTTGACCGTTACATGGAATATTACTAACTGTTTTGGGGTCCCGGAGTGATTTTCACGAGTAACAAACCCTGGGATGCGTCTACGTGTCGGTCATCAACGCTGGCAGTTTTGGCCGATTCTGGCCCGTTTCATGGACTGCTACTAACTGTTTTGGGGTCCGAAGTGATTACCACGATTAAAAAACCCTGGGATGCGTCTACGTGTCGGTCATCAACACTGGCAGTTTTGGCCGATTCTGGCCCGTTTCGTGGATTATTACTCACCGTTTTGGGGTCCCGGAGTGATTTTCACGATTAACAAACCTTGGGATGCGTCTACGTGTCGGTCATCAACAACTTTGGCGATTTTGGCGATTCGGCCCGTTCATGGACTATTACTCACTGTTTTGGGGTCCGGTGATATTCATGATTAACAAACCACAGGATGTGTTTACGTGTCGGTCATCAACTTCGCGGTTTTGGCGATTCGGCCCGTTCATGGACTATTACTCACTGTTTTGGGGTCCCGGTGATTTCCACGATTAACAAACCACAGGATGCGTTTACGTGTCGGTCATCAACTTGGCGGTCTTGGCGATTCGGCCCGTTCATGGACGATTACTCACTGTTTTGGGGTCCGGGTGATTTCCACGATTAACAAACCACAGGATGCGTTTACGTTTGGTCATCAACAACGGCAGTTTTGGCGATTCGGCCCGTTCATGGACTATTACTCACTGTTTTGGGGTCCGGGTGATTTCCACGATTAACAAACCACGGGATGCGTCTACGTGTTGGTCATCAACCTTTGGCAGTTTTGGCGATTATTGCCCGTTTCATGGACTATTACTCAGTGTTTTGGGGTCCCTGGGTGATTTTCACGAGTAACAAACCCTGGGATTTGTCTACGTGTCGGTCATCAACGCTGGCAGTTTTGGCCGATTCTGGCCCGTTTCATGGACTGTTACTAACTGTTTTTGGGTCCCGAAGTGATTACCACGATTAAAAAACCCTTGGATGCGTGTACGTTTCGGTCATCAACACTGGCAGTTTTGGCCGATTCTGGCCCGTTTCATGGACTATTACTCATTGTTTTGGGGTCCCGGAGTGATCGATTAACAAACCCTTGGATGCGTCTACGTGTCGGTCTTCAACACTGGCAGTTTTGGCGGATTCTGGCCCATTTCATGGACTATTACTCACAGTTTTGGGGTTCCGGAGTGATTTTCACGATTAACAGACCCTGGGATGCGTGTACGTGTCGGTCATCAACACTGGCAGTTTTGGCCGATTCTTGCCCGTTTCATGGAATATTACTCACTGTTTTGGGGTCCGGGTGATTTCCACGATTAACAAACCACAGGATGCGTCTACGTGTTGGTCATCAACTTTGGCGATTTTGGCGATTATTGCCCGTTTCATAGACTATTACTCAGTGTTTTGGGGTCCCGGAGTGATTTCCATGATTAACAAACCCTCGGATGCGTTTACATGTTGGTCATGAACACTCGCAATTTTGGCCGATTCTTGCCCGTTTCATGGACTATTACTCACTGTTTTGGGGTCCCGGAGTGATTTCCACGATTAACAAACCCTGGGATGCGTTTACGTTTCGGTCATCAACACTGGCAGTTTTGGCCGATTCTGGCCCGTTTCACGGACTATTACTCAATGTTTTGGGGTCCCGGAGTGATTACAACGATTAACAAACCCTTGGATGTGTCTACGTGTCGGTCATCAACACTGGCAGTTTTGGCTGATTCTGGCCCATTTCATGGACTATTACTCATAGTCTTGGGGTTCCGGAGTGATTTCACGATTAACAGACCCTGGGATGCGTGTACGTGTCGGTCATCAACACTGGCAGTTTTGGCCGATTCTTGGCCGTTACATGGAATATTACTAACTGTT
Organism: Aegilops speltoides; assembly: GCA_021437245.1. Lineage (NCBI taxonomy): Eukaryota > Viridiplantae > Streptophyta > Magnoliopsida > Poales > Poaceae > Aegilops > Aegilops speltoides. The sequence continues at coordinate 50,715 of JAHHZJ010002003.1, forward strand.
TTGGGGTCCCGGAGTGATTTTCACGAGTAACAAACCCTGGGATGCGTCTACTTGTCGGTCATCAACGCTGGCAGTTTTGGCCGATTCTGGCCCGTTTCATGGACTGCTACTAACTGTTTTGGGGTCCCGAAGTGATTACCACGATTAAAAAACCCTGGGATGCGTCTACGTGTCGGTCATCAACACTGGCAGTTTTGGCCGATTCTGGCCCGTTTCGTGGATTATTACTCACCGTTTTGGGGTCCCGGAGTGATTTTCACGATTCACAAACCTTGGGATGCGTCTACGTGTCGGTCATCAACACTGGCAGTTTTGGCCGATTCTGGCCCGTTTCATGGACTATTACTCACTGTTTTGGGGTCCCGAGTGATATTCACGATTAACACACCCTGGGATGTGTTTACGTGTCGGTCACCAAACTCGCGGTTTTGGCCAATTCTGGCCCGTTTCATGGACTATTACTCGCTGTTTTGGGGTCCCAGTGATTTCCACGATTAAGAAACCCTGGGATGCGTTTACGTGTCGGTCATCAACACTGGCAGTCTTGGCCGATTCTGGCCCGTTTCATAGACTATTACTCACTGTTTTGGGGTCCCGGAGTGATTTCCATGATTAACAAACCCTCGGATGCGTTTACATGTTGGTCATGAACACTCGCAATTTTGGCCGATTCTTGCCCGTTTCATGGACTATTACTCACTATTTTGGGGTCCGGGTGATTTCCACGATTAACAAACCACAGGATGCGTTTACGTTTGATCATCAACAACTGGCGTTTTGGCGATTACGGCCCGTTCATGGACTATTACTCGTTGTTTTGGGGTCCGGGTGATTACAACGATTAACAAACCCTTGGATGCGTCTACGTGTCGGTCATCAACACTTTGGCGTTTTGGCGATTACGAACCATTTCATGGACTATTACTCACAGTTTTGGGGTTCCGGAGTGATTTTCACGATTAACAGACCCTGGGATGCGTGTACGTGACGGTCATCAACACTGGCAGTTTTGGCTGATTCTTGCCCGTAACATGGAATATTACTCACTGCTTTGGGCTCCTGGAGTGATTTTCACGAGTAACAAACCCTGGGATACGTCTACGTGTCTGTCATCAACGCTGGCAGTTTTGGCCGATTCTGGCCCGTTTCATGGACTGCTACTAACTGTTTTGGGGTCCCGAAGTGATTACCACGATTAAAAAAACCTGGGATGCGTCTACGTTTCGGTCATCAACACTGGCAGTTTTGGCCGATTCTGGCCCGTTTCATGGACTATTACTCGTTGTTTTGGGGTCCGGGTGATTACAACGATTAACAAACCCTTGGATGTGTCTACGTGTCGGTCATCAACTTTGGCGGTTTTGGTGATTCGGCCCATTTCATGGACTATTACTCACAGTCTTGGGGTTCCGGAGTGATTTTCACGATTAACAGACCCTGGGATGTGTGTACGTGTCGGTCATCAACACTGGCAGTTTTGGCGATTCTTGCCCGTTCATGGACTATTACTCCTTTGTTTTGGGGTCCCGGAGTGATTTTCACGAGTAACAAACCCTAGGATGTGTCTATGTGTCGGTCATCAACGCTGGCAGTTTTGGCCGATTCTGGCCCGTTTCGTGGACTGTTACTAACTGTTTTGGGGTCCCGAAGTGATTACACGATTAAAAAACCCTGGGATGCGTCTACGTGTCGGTCATCAACACTGGCAGTTTTGGCCGATTCTGGCCCGTTTCATGGACTATTACTCGTTGTTTTGGGGTCCCGGAGTGATCGATTAACAAACCCTTGGATGCGTCTACGTGTCGGTCTTCAACTTGGCGTTTTGGCTGATTCGGCCCATTTCATGGACTATTACTCACAGTTTTGGGGTTCCGGAGTGATTTTCACGATTAACAGACCCTGGGATGCGTGTACGTGTCGGTCATCAACACTGGCAGTTTTGGCCGATTCTTGCCCGTTCATGGAATATTACTCACTGTTTTGGGGTCCGGGTGATTTCCACGATTAACAAACCACAGGATGCGTTTACGTTTGGTCATCAACTTTTGGCGTTTTGGCGATTCGGCCCGTTCATGGACTATTACTCGTTGTTTTGGGGTCCCGGAGTGATTACAACCATTAACAAACCCTTGGATGCGTCTACGTGTCGGTCATCAACACTGGCAGTTTTGGCTGATTCTGAACCATTTCATGGACTATTGCTCACAGTTTTGGGGTTCCGGAGTGATTTTCACGATTAACAGACCCTGGGATGCGTGTACGTGTCGGTCATCAACACTGGCAGTTTTGGCCGATTCTTGCCCGTCTCATGGAATATTACTCACTACTTTGGGCTCCTGGAGTGATTTTCACAAGTAACAAACCCTGGGATGCGTCTACGTGTCGGTCATCAACGCTGGCAGTTTTGGCCGATTCTGGCCCGTTTCATGGACTGCTACTAAGTGTTTTGGGGTCCCGAAGTGATTACCACGATTAAAAAAACCTAGGATGTGTCTACGTTTCGGTCATCAACACTGGCAGTTTTGGTCGATTCTGGCCCGTTTCATGGACTATTACTCGTTGTTTTGTGGTCCGGGTGATTACACGATTAACAAACCCTTGGATGTGTCTACGTGTCGGTCATCAACTTTGGCAGTTTTGGCGATTCGGCCCATTTCATGGACTATTACTCACTGTCTTGGGGTTCGGGTGATTTTCACGATTAACAAACCACAGGATGCGTATGCGTGTCGGTCATCAACACTTTGGCAGTTTTGGCGATTCTTGCCCGTTCATGGACTATTACTCCTTTGTTTTGGGGTCCGGGTGATTTTCACGAGTAACAAACCCTGGGATTTGTCTACGTGTCGGTCATCAACGCTGGCAGTTTTGGCCGATTCTGGCCCGTTTCATGGACTGTTACTAACTGTTTTGGGGTCCCGAAGAGATTACCACGATTAAAAAACCCTTGGATGCGTCTACGTTTCGGTCATCAACACTGGCAGTTTTGGCCGATTCTGGCCCGTTTCATGGACTATTACTCGTTGTTTTGGGGTCCTGGAGTGATCGATTAACAAACCCTTGGATGCGTCTACGTGTCGGGTCTTCAACACTTGGCGATTTTGGCTGATTCGGCCCATTTCATGGACTATTACTCACAATTTTGGGGTTCCGGGGTGATTTTCACGATTAACAGACCCTGGGATGCGTGTACGTGTCGGTCATCAACACTGGCAGTTTTGGCCGATTCTTGCCCGTTTCATGGAATATTACTCACTGTTTTGGGGTCCCGGGGTGATTTCCACGATTAACAAACCACAGGATGCGTCTCGTGTTGGTCATCAACTTTGGCGGTTTTGGCGATTATTGCCCGTTTCATTGGGGTCGGGTGATTTCCATTTCCACGATTAACAAACCCTCGGATGCGTTTACATGTTGGTTATGAACACTTCGCAATTTTGGCGATTCTTGCCCGTTTCATGGACTATTACTCACGTGTTTGGGGTCGGGTTTTGGGGTCGGGTGATTTCCACGATTAACAAACCACGGGATGCGTACGTTACGTTCGATTCATCAACATTGGCATAGTCTTTTGGCGATTCGGCCCGTTCATGGACTATTACTCAATGTTTTGGGGTCCGGGTGATTTTCACGATTAACAAACCCTTGGATGCGTCTACGTGTCGGTCATCAAAACTGGGATGCGTTTTGGCATGATTCGGCCCATTTCATGGACTATTACTCATAGTTTTGGGGTCGGGGGTGATTTCACGATTAACTTTGGCGTTTTGGCGACCACAGGATGCGTTTACGTGTCGGTCATCAACTGTTTTGGGGCATAGTGATTTTGGCGATTCGGCCCGTTCATGGACTATTACTCACTGTTTTGGGGTCCGGGTGATTTCCACGATTAACAAACCACCACGGGATGCGTTTTGGCGTGTCATGGTCATCACTCTTTGTTTTGGGGCGTGTCACGATTTGGCGATTCAACCTTTGGCAGTTTTGGCCGGCCCGTTCATGGACTATTACTCACTGTTTTGGGGTCCGGGTGATTTCCACGATTAACAAACCACGGGATGCGTTTACGTGTCGGTCATCAACACTTTGGCAGTTTTGGCGATTCGGCCCGTTCATGGACTATTACTCACTGTTTTGGGGTCCGGGTGATTTCCACGATTAACAAACCACGGGATGCGTTTACGTGTTGGTCATCAACACTTTGGCGGTTTTGGCGATTCGGCCCGTTCATGGACTATTACTCACTTTGTTTTGGGGTCCGGGTGATTTCCACGATTAACAAACCACAGGATGCGTTTACGTGTCGGTCATCAACAACTTTGGCGGTTTTGGCGATTCGGCCCGTTTCATGGACTATTACTCACTGTTTGGGGTCCGGGTGATTTCCACGATTAACAAACCACAGGATGCGTTTACGTGTCGGTCATCAACACTTTGCGAGTTTTGGCGATTCTTGGCCCGTTTCATGGACTATTACTCACTGTTTTGGGGTCCGAGTGATTTTCACGATTAACAAACCCTGGGATGCGTTTACGTGTCGGTCATCAACACTGGCAGTTTTGGCCGATTCTGGCCCGTTTCATGGACTATTACTCACTGTTTTGGGGTCCCGAAGTGATTACCACGATTAACAAACCCTGGGATGCGTCTACGTGTCGGTCATCAACACTGGCAGTTTTGGTCGATTCTGGCCCGTTTCATGGACTATTACTCACTGTTTTGGGGTCCGGAGTGATTTTCACGATTAACAAACCCTGGGATGCGTCTACGTGTCGGTCATCAACACTGGCAGTTTTGGCCGATTCTGGCCCTTTCATGGACTATTACTCACTGTTTTGGGGTCCAGTGATTTTCACGATTAACAAACCCTGGGATGCGTTTACGTGTTGGTCATCAAACTTCGCGGTTTTGGCGATTCGGCCCGTTCATGGACTATTACTCACTGTTTTGGGGTCCCGGTGATTTCCACGATTAACAAACC
>JAHHZJ010002004.1:0-169835 GCA_021437245.1 Aegilops speltoides
TCCTTTAAATGAATTGGTGACTCAACTTGGCACATGTTCACGCATGTAGTTGAATCAAATCAACATAGCCTTCATGATATTTATGTTCATGGTGGATTATATCCTACTCATGCTTATATTAGGTGTAAATTAATTTTAATGCATGTTTACGACTATTGTCAAAGCTCTCTCGATTAATTAGCTTCGGTCTTTTGCTAGCCTTCACCTCTACTAGCGGGAATCTTGCTTTGTTGGGAGTAGTAGTAATTTCAAAAATTTCCTACACACGCAAGATCATGGTGATGGCATAGCGAGAGGAGAGTGTTGTCCATGTACCCTCGTGAGACCGTGCGGAGCGTTAACTGCTTGCGGTTGATGTAGTCGTCGTCTTCACGATCCGACCGATCCAAGCACCGAGCGTCGGCACCTCCGAGTTCAGCTACGTTCAGCTCGATGGCGATCTCGGCCTCGATCAGCAAAGCTCCGGAGATGAGTTCCGTCGACCTGCGATGGCGTGGTGTCGGTGATAGTTCTACCGGCGAGGCCGCCTAAACTCATGACGATCGACCGAGGTGGAATATGGTGGAAGGGGCACCACACGGCTAAGGAATGATCCGTAGATCAACTTGTGTGTCTATGGGGTGCCCCGCCCGTATATAAAGAGCCGGGGAGGAGGCGGGTGGCCAGGAGGCGCGCCAAGAAGTCCTACTCCCAGGAGTAGGACTCCTTCTTTCCAAGTAGGAGTAGGAGGGGAAAGAGGAGGAAGAGGGGAAGGAAGAAGGCGCCTTCCCTTGTCCTATTCGAACTAGGAAGGGAGGGGCGCCCCCTCCTTCCTCCTTCCCTCTTCTCCCTCGAGGCCCATGTAGGCCCAATAACCCCCCAGGGGGTTCCGGTAACCTCCCGGTACTCGGTAAAATGCCGATTTCACCGGAGCGATTCCGATGTCCAAATATAGGCTTCCAATATATCGATCTTTATGTCTCGACCATTTGAGACTCCTCGTCATGTCGTGATCACATCAGGGACTCGAACAAACTTCGGTACATCAAAACTTATAAACTCATAATAAAACTGTCATCGTAGCGTTAAGCGTGCGGACCCTACGGGTTCGAGAACTATGTAGACATGACCTAGAACTCTTCTCGGTCGATAAACAATAGCGGAACCTGGATGCCCATATTGGTTCCTACATATTCTCTGAAGATCTTTATCGGTCAAACCGCATAACAACATACATTGTTCCCTTTGTCATCGGTATGTTACTTGCGAGATTTGATCGTCGATATCAATACCTAGTTCAATCTCGTTACCGGCAAGTCTCTTTACTCGTTCGTAATGCATCATCTTGTAACCAACTCATTGGTTACATTGCTTGCAAGGCTTATAGTGATGTGCATTACCGAGAGGGCCGAGATACCTCTCAGACAATCGGAGTGACAAAACCTAATCTCGAAATCGCCAACTCAACATGTACCTTCGGAGACACTGTAGTACTCCTTTATAATCACCCGATTCGTTGTGGCGTTTGGTAGTACCAAAGTGTTCCTCCGGTAAGCAGGAGTTGCATAATTCTCATAGTTACAGGAACATGTATAAGTCATGAAGAAAGCAATAGCGGTATACTAAGCGATCAAGTGCTAGGCTAACGGAATGGGTCATGTCAATCACATCATTCTTCTAATGATGTGATCCCACTAATCAAATGACAACACATGTCTATGGTTAGGAAACATAACCATCTTTGATTAATGAGCTAGTCAAGTAGAGGCATACTAGTGACTATATGTTTGTCTATGTATTCACACATGTATCATGTTTCCGGTTAATACAATTCTAGCATGAATAATAAACATTTATCATGATATGAAATAAATAATAACTTTATTATTGCCTCTAGGGCATATTTCCTTGAGTCTTCCACTTGCACTAGAGTCGATAATCTAGATTACATAGTAATGATTCTAACACCCATGGAGTCTTGGTGCTGATCATGTTTTGCTCGTGAGAGAGGCTTAGTCAGCAGTGCGCAACATTCAGATCCGTATGTATCTTGCAAATCTCTATGTCTCCCACTTGGACTTGGTCCCGAATGGAATTGAAGCGTCTCTTGATGTGCTTGGTCCTCTTGTGAAATCTTGATTCCTTTGCCAAGGCAATTGCACGATATTATCACAGAAGATCTTCATTGGTCTCGATGCACTAGGTATGACACCTAGATCGGAAATGAACTCCTTCATCAGACTCCTTCATTTCTGCTTGAAGTAGCTATGTACTCCGCTTCACATGTAGATCCGCCACGGCGCTTTGTTTAGAACTGCACCAACTTACAGCTCCACCATTTTAAAAATCACGTATCCGGTTTGCGATTTAGAATCGTCGGATCGGTGTCAAAACTTGCATCGACATAACCATTTCGACTAGCTCTTTGTCACCTCCATATCGAGAAACATATCCTTAGTCCTTTTCGGGTATTTTAGGATGTTCTTGACCGCTGTCGATGATCCACTCTGGATTACTTTGGCACCTTCTGCCAAGCTTATTGCTAAGCATCGTCAGGTCTGGTACAGACATTGCATACATGATAGAGCCTATGGCTGAAGCATAGGAACATCTTTCATTTTCTCTCTATCTTCTGCTGTGGTCGGGCATTGAGTTTGACTCAACTTCACACCTTGTATACGGGCAGAACCCTTTCTTTGCACGATCCATTTTGAACTTTTCAAAATTTTGTCAAGGTATGTGCTTTGTGAAAGTTCTATTAAGCGTCTTGATCTATCTCTATAGATCTTGATGCCCAATATGTAAGCAGCTTCACGAGGTCTTTCATTGAAAAACTTTTATTCAAGTATCCCTTTATGCTATCCGGAAATTCTATATCATTTCCAATTAATAATATGTCATCTACATATAATATCGAAATGCTCTGAGCTCCCACTCACTTTCTTGTAAATCTGAGGCTTCTCCAAAAGTCTGTATAAAACCATATCTTTGATCACACTATCAAAGCGTTTATTCCAACTCGAGATGCTTGCACTAGTACATAAATGGATCGCTGGAGCTTGCACACTTTGTTAGCACCTTTTGGATCAACAAAACCTTCTGGCTGCATCTTATACAACTCTTCTTCTAGAAATCCATTCAAGAATGCAGTTTTGACATCCATTGCCAAATTTCATAATCATGAAATGCAGCAATAGCTAACATGATTCGGACAGACTTAAGCATCGCTTCTGGTGAAAGTCTCATCGTAGTCAACCCCTTGAACTTGTCGAAAACCTTTCGCAACAAGTCGAGCTTTATAAACAGTTACATTACCATCAGCGTTAGTCTTCTTCTTAAAGATCCATTTATTCTCAATGGCTTGCCCATCATCGAACAAGTCAACCAAAATCCATACTTTGTTTTCATACATGGATCCCATCTCAGATTTCATGGCCTCTAGCCATTTTGCGGAATCTGGGCTCATCATCGCTTCCTCATAGTTCGTAGGTTCATCATGGTCAAGTAACATGACTTCGAATAGGATTACGTACCACTCAGTGCGGATCTTACTCTAGTAGACCTACGAGGTTCGATAGAAACTTGATCTGAAGTTTCATGATCAATATCATTAGCTTCCTCACTAATTGGTGTAGTTGTCACGGGAACCGGTTCTTGTGATGAACTACTTTCAATAAGGGAGTAGATCTGATTATCTCATCAAGTTCTACTTTCCTCCCTCACTTCTTTGAGAGAAACTCCTTCTCTAGAAAGGATCCGATTTAACAATGAAAATCTTGCCTTCGGATCTGTGATAGAAGGTGTACCCAATAGTTTCTTTTGGGTATCTTATGAAGACACATTTCTCCGATTTGGGTTCGAGCTTATCTGGTTGAAGTTTCTTCACATAAGCATCGCAGCCCCAAACTTTAAGAAATGACAACTTTGGTTTCTTGCCAAACCATAGTTCATAAGGTGTCGTCTTAGCAGTTTTGATGGTGCCCTATTTAGCGTGAATCGGCTGTCTCTAAAGCATAACCCCAAAGCGATAGCGGTAAATCGGTAAGAGACATCATAGATCGCACCATATCTAGTAAAATCGATTACGATGTTTGGACACACCATTTCATTGTGGTGTTCGGGTGGCGTGAGTTGTGAAACTATTCGCATTGTTTCAAGTGTAGACCAAACTCGTAACTCAAATATTCTCCTCCATGATCAGATCGTAGAAACTTTATTTTCTTGTTACGATGATTTTCCACTTCACTCTGAAATTCTTTGAACTTTTCAAATGTTTCGGACTTGTGTTTCATTAAGTAGATATACCCATATCTGCTCAAATCATCTATGAAGGTGAGAAAATAACGATATCCGCCCTATGAGCCTCAACATTCATTGGACCACAAACATCAGTATGTATGATTTCCAACAAATCAGTTGCTCGCTCGGCGTTTTAGTCATCTTGCCCATAAGGCATGGTTCGCAAGTACCAAGTGATTCATAATCAAGTGATTCCAAAAGCCCATCAGTATGGAGTTTCTTCATGCGCTTTACACCGGTATGACCTAAACAGCAGTGCCACAAATAAGTTGCACTATCGTTATCAACTCTGCATCTTTTGGTTTCAACACTATGAACATGTGTATCACTACTATTGAGATTTAACAAAAATAGACCACTCTTCAAGGGTGCATGACCATAAAAGATATTACTCATATAAATAGAACAACCATTATTCTCTGATTTAAATGAATAACCGTCTCGCATCAAACAAGATCCGGATATAATGTTCATGCTCAGCGGCACCAAATAACAATTATTTAGGTCTAAAACTAATCCCGATGGTAGATGTAGAGGTAGCGTGCCGACCGCGATCACATCGACTTTGAACCATTTCCCAGCGCGCCGTCACCTCATCCTTAGCCAATCTTCGCAATCCGTAGTCCTGTTTGAGTTGCAAATATTAGCAGAACCGGTATCAAATATCCAGTGCTCTGCGAGCATTAGTAAGGTACACATCAATAATATGTATATCACATATACCTTTGTTCACTTTGCCATCCTTCTTATCCGCCAAATACTTGGGGCAGTTCCGCTTCAATGTCGATCGCTTGCAATAGAAGCACTCGATTTAGGCTTAGGTCCAGACTTGGGTTTCTTCTCTTGAGCAGACAACTTGCTTGCCGTTCTTTTGAAGTTCCCTTCTTCTTCCCTTTGCCCTTCTTCTTGAAACGGTGGTCTTGTTAACCATCAACACTTGATGCTCCTTCTTGATTTCTACCTCGCGGTTTTAGCATTGCGAAGAGCTCGGGAATAGTCTTGTTCATCCCTTGCATATTATAGTTCATCACGAAGCTCTTGTAGCTTGGTGGCGATGATTGGAGAATTACATCAATGACACTATCATCGGGAAGATTAACTCATGTTGAATCAAGTGATTATTATACCCGGACATTTTGAGTATATGTTCCTTGTGAACTATTCTCCTCCATCTTGCAGCTATAGAACTTATTGGAGACTTCATATCTCTCAATCCGGGTATTTACTTGAAATATTAACTTCAACTCTGGAACATCTCATATGCTCCATGCGTTCAAAAGCGTCGTTGAAGGCCGGTTCTAAGCCGTAAAGCATGGCACTGCTTGGACTATCGAGTAGTCATCGACTTTGCTCGCGGGCGTTCTTAACATCGTCGGATGCATCGGTGACTGGCACCAGCGGTGCTTCGGGGCGTAACTTTTACGTGCGTGCAATGAGGATAATCCTTAGGTTCGGACCCGATCCGTGTAATTGCTACCATCATCTTTCAACTTTGCTTTCTCAAGGAGCATTAAAATTCAATGGAACAACACACGAGCCATCTATCTACAAACAAACATAGACAAGCAAAATACTATCGGTACTAAGTTTATGATAAATTTAAGTTCAATTAATCATATTACTTAAGAACTCCCACTTAGACAGACATCTCTCTAGTCATCTAAGTGATCACGTGATCCAAATCAACTAAACCATGTCCGATCATCACGTGAGATGGAGTAGTTTCAATGGTGAACATCACTATGTTGATCATATCTACTATATGATTCACGTTCGACCTTTCGGTCTCCGTGTTCCGAGGCCATATCTGTATATGCTAGGCTCGTCAAGTATGACATGAGTATTCCGCGTGTGCAAATGTTTTGCACCTGTTGTATATGAACGTAGAGCCTATCACACCCGATCATCACGCTCAGCACGAAGAACTTTCGCAACGGTGCATACTCAGGGAGAACACTTCTTGATTATTAGTGAGAGATCATCTTAAAATGCTACCGTCAATAAAAGCAAGATAAGATGCATAAAGGATAAACATCACATGCAATCAATATAAGTGATATGATATGGCCATCATCATCTTGTGCTTGTGATCTCCATCTCCGAAGCACCATCGTGATCACCATCGTCACCGGTAGCGACACCTTGATCTCCATCGTAGCATCGTTGTCGATTCGCCGTCTATTGCTTCTCGACTATCGCTACCGCTTAGTGATAAAGTAAAGGCAATTACAGGCGTTGCATTTCATACAATAAGCGACAACCATATGGCTCTGCCGATTGCCGATAACTTTGGTTACAAAACATGATCATCTCGTACAATAAAATATAGCATCACGTCTTGACCATATCACATCACAACATGTCATGTAAAAACAAGTTAGACGTCCTCTACTTTGTTGTTGCAAATTTTACGTGGCTGCTACGGGCTTAGCAAGAACCGTTCTTACCTCGCATCAAAACCACAGCGATAGTTCGTCAAGTTAGTGCTGTTTTAACCTTCGCATAAGGACCGGGCATAGCCACACTCGATTCAGCTAAAGTGAGAGGCAGAGACACCCTTTGTCACCTTTAAAGCGAGTGCTCGTAGCAGTGAAACCAGTCTCGCGTAAGCGTACGCGTAATGTCGGTCCGGGCTGCTTCATCTCACAATACCGCCGAACCAAAGTATGACATGGTGGTAAGCAGTATGACTTGTATCGCCCACAACTCACTTGTGTTCTACTCGTGCATATAACATCAACACATAAAACCTAGGCTCGGATGCCACTATTGGGTAACATAGTAATTTCAAAAAATTTCCTACGCACACGCAAGATCATGGTGATGGCATAGCAACAAGAGGGGAGAGTGTTGTCCACGTACCCTCGTATACCGTAAGAGGAAGCGTTAGCTGCTTGCGGTTGATGTAGTCGTCGTCTTCACGATCCGACCGATCAAGCACCGAGCGTCACGACACCTCGGAGTTCAGCACGCGTTCAGCTCGATGGCGATCTCCGGCCTCCGATCCAGCAAAGCTCGGAGATGAGTTCCGTCGGCCTGACGGCGTGGTGGCGGTGATGATGTTCTACGGTGCGAGGGCTTCGCCTAAACTCATGACGATCGACCGAGGTGGAATATGGTGGAAGGGGCACCGCTGCGGCTAAGGCGATCCGTAGATCAACTTGTGTGTCTATGGGGTGCCCCCCCCCGTATATAAAGGGAGAGGGGGGGAGGCGGTTGGCCAGGAGGCGCGCCAAGGGGAGTCCTACTCCCAGGAGTAGGACTCCCATCTTTCCAAGTAGGAGTAGGAGAAGGGGAAAGAGGAGGAAGAGGGGGAAGGAAAGGCGCGCCGCCTTCCCTGTCCTATTCGGACTAGGAAGGGGAGGCGCGGCCCCTCTGCCTCCTTCCCTCTTCTCCCTCGAGGCCCATGTAGGCCCAATAACCCCGGGGGTTCCGTTAACCTCCGGTACTCGGTAAAATGCCGATTTCACCGGAGCGATTCCGATGTCCAAATATAGGTTTCCAATATATCGATCTTTATGTCTCGGCCATTTGAGACTCCTCGTCATGTCGTGATCACATCCGGGACTCGAACAAACTTGGTACATCAAAACTTATAAACTCATAATAAAACTGTCATCGTAGCGTTGGCGTGCGGACCCTACGGGTTCGAGAACTATGTAGACATGACCTAGAACTCTTCTCGGTCAATAACCAATAGCGGAACCTGGATGCCCATATTGGTTCCTACATATTCTCTGAAGATCTTTATCGGTCAAACCGCATAACAACATCGTTGTTCCCTTTGTCATCGGTATGTTACTTGCCGAGATTTGATCATCGGTATCAATACCTAGTTCAATCTCGTTACCGGCAAGTCTCTTTACTCATTCGTAATGCATCATCTGTAACCAACTCATTGGTTACATTGCTTACAAGGCTTATAGTGATGTGCATTACCGAGAGGGCCGAGATACCTCTCCGACAATCGGAGTGACAAAACCTAATCTCGAAATCGCCAACTCAACATGTACCTTGGAGACACTGTAGTACTCCTTTATAATCACCCAGTTACATTGTGGCGTTTGGTAGTACCCAAAGTGTTCCTCCGATGGCAGGAGTTGCATAATTCTCATAGTTACGAGGAACATGTATAAGTCATGAAGAAAGCAATAGCGGTATACTAAGCGATCAAGTGCTAGGCTAGCGGAATGGGTCATGTCAATCGCATCATTCTTCTAATGATGTGATCCCACTAATCAAATGACAACACATGTCTATAGTTAGGAAACATAACCATCTTTGATTAATGAGCTAGTCAAGTAGAGGCATACTAGTGACTATATGTTTGTCTATGTATTCACACATGTATCATGTTTCGGTTAATACAATTCTAGCATGAATAATAAACATTTATCATGATATGAGGAAATAAATAATAACTTTATTATTGCCTCTAGGGTATATTTCCTTCATGCTTGTGCATCAAACTCCTTAAACCCCAAAGTTGTTCCATATGAGTCCACTATACCTTCCTATATCACGGTATTTACCTGCGTTCCAAGTAAATTTGTATGTGCGAACTCTAAACCTTCAAATAAACATTACATTTTGCATGCTCGAATAGCTCATGTGTCAACTAGAGCTGCCCTTATCTTCCGTGTTAGGTGGGTTATTCTCAAGAGAGTGGACTCCGCTCCTCATTCACGAAAATGGCTGGTATTGGGATGCCCAGTCCATGCTTTATGCAAACTAAATCAAAATAACTGCAAACAAAACTCCCCTTGGGACCCGTTGAATGTTGGAGGCACTCGTTGTTTCGAGCAAGCCATGGATTGATGCTTGTGGAGGAGGGGGAGTATAACCTTTACCATTCTGTTTGGGAACCTCCTATAATCTGTTTAGCATGGAAGATATCGTCGTCTTTTAGTTGTTATGTTGACAATGAAAGTATGCCGCTCAAAATATAATTTATCTCTATCTCAAAACCAAGCTCTGGCACCTCTACAAATCCCTGCTTTCTTCTGCGAAGGGCCTATCTGTTTACTTTTATGTTGAGTCATCACCCTTCTTATTAAAAAGCACCCGCTGGAGAGCACGCTGTCGTTTGCATTCATTATTATTGGTTTATATTGGGTATGACTTGACTGGATCCTTTTACCATGAATTACAATGTTTAGTCAGTCCTTGATCTCTAAAGGTGCTCTGCATTTATGTTTTGCGGTCTCAGAAAGGGCTAGCAAGATGCCATTTTGTTATATCATGTTATAATTATTTGGAGAAAGTGTTGTCATCCGAGTTTTATTATTATGGCTCGCTAGCTGATTATGCTATTGATATTAGTAATTGTGAGACCTCGTATTCTTGTGAGTATGGTTAGTTCATAATAATTGCTGAAACTTGAATCTGGCTTTTCATGTTTACAACAACAAGAGCAAAGCGAGTTTGTAAAGTTTTCTTTTTCTCTTTCAGTTTGTCAATTGAATTACTTGAGGACAAGCAAGAGTTTAAGCTTGGGGGATTTGGTACGTCTCCGTCGTATATACTTTTCCAAACACTTTTGCCCTTGTTTTGGACTCTAACTTGTATGGTTTGAATGGAACTAACTTGGGACCGCGCTTTTTTCAGCAAAATTGCCATGGTGTTGTTTATGTGCGAGAAAACAAAAGTTCTCGGAATGACACGAAACTCCATGGAATATCTTAGAATAAATAATAAAAATCCTCGCCAAAGATGAAGGCCGGGGGCCACACCTGTTCACGAGGGTGAGGCGCGCCCTCCCCCAGGCGCCCCCTACCTCGTGGGCCCCTGGTGGCCCTCCGGCGTAACTCCGACTCCATATATTGGCTTCGGGGAGAAAAAAAATCAGAGAGAAAGTTTCATCGCGTTTCACGATCTGAAGCCGCCACCAAGCCTAATCTCTCTCGGGAGGCTGATCTAGAAGTCCGTTCGGGGCTCTGGAGAGGGGGATTCGTCGTCGTCGTCATCATCAACCATCATCCATCACCAATTTCATGATGCTCACCACCGTGTGTGAGTAATTGCATCGTGAAGCTTGCTGGGCGGTGATGGGTTGGATGAGATTTATCATGTGTCGAGTTAGTTTTGTTAGGGTTTGATCCTAGTATCCACTATGTTACGAGATTGATGTTGCTATGACTTTGCTATGCTTAATGCTTGTCACTAGGGCCGAGTGCCATGATTTCAGATCTGAACCTATTATGTTTTCATGAATATATTTGTGTTCTAGATCCTATCTTGCAAGTCTATAGTCACCTACTATGTGTTATGATCCGGCAACCGAAGTGACAATAATGGGACCACTCCGGTGATGACCGTGGTTTGAGAGTTCATGTATTCACTATGTGCTAATGCTTTGTTCAGTTCTCTATTAAAGGAGGCCTTAATATCCCTTAGTTTCCATTAGGACCCGCTGCCACGGGAAGGTAGGACAAAAGATGTCATGCAAGTTCTTTTCCATAAGCACGTGTGACTATATTGAATACATGCCTACATTACATTGATGAGCTGGAGCTAGTTACGTGTCACCCTATGTTATACTGTTACATGATGAACCACATCCGACATAATTATCCATTGCTAATCCGGTGCCTCTGAGTTTTCCATATCTGGTTTATGCTTATTTACTTTTCGTTACTCTTTGTTACAATCACTACAAAATACCAAAAACATTACTTTTGCTGTCTTTACTTTTGCTACCGTTACCACCACTATCATATTACTTTGCTACTAAACACTTTGTTGCAGATACTAAGTTTCCACGTGTGGTTGAATTGACAACTCAGCTGCTAATACTTGAGAATATTCTTTGGCTCCTTGTGTCGAATCAATAAATTTGGGTTGAATACTCTACCCTCGAAAACTATTGCGATCCCTATACTTGTGGGTTATCAAGCTCCTTCTTAGGCTCAAAAGAACTATCGACATCGATATCTTTGTGTGGCATATCCTAAAACGCTCCTGGAGAACTCCAAATTCGAGTAAGTAAAAGGAACGTTTCCTTCACACACTTGCTTTGCATAATAAAAGCCTTACCCGCTGCGATCTTCTTGGCCGCCTGGATTTCCTGGAGGGCGCTCTCGGCTTCGGCTCGGGCATCTTGCGTGCTCTGGAGGGCCTTGGGAAGTTCGGACTCTCGCTGACCCGGGCCTCCTACTTCTCGTGTGCGGCACGTTTCTCAGCCGCTTTGTCCTCGGCCTCGGCCAAAGCCTTCTTGAGGGTCACTACTTTGATCACGGCCCTAATAAAGTTCATGACACTTTAGTCAGTACGAACCTTTCATCCTTCCTAAATATAAGCACAAGTTAGTGCATACCTTGGCTGTCCTCCAGCTGCTTCTTCACGAGGCCGAGCTCTCCCTCGGCCCGCTCCAGATTGTGCTTCAATCCGGAGACCTCCATGATGTGGCGGCGGCAGCAGCGGCAGCCTGCTTAATCACATAGACATATTATGTTAGACTCCTACAAAAATTATTTTGATCCTCTGTTCGGTTTTTCTTTCCGAACACCAAACAGAGCATCAAGGGCTACCGTCTACAAGGTGATATTCTTTTACAACTATGTGACTTACCTCAAAGCCTGTTAGAAGGCTAATGCATGTTTCGGTCAGTCCATTTTTGGTGGATTGGACTTTCTCGATCATTGTACTCATAAAATGCGGTGTTCTTCCACAATGCAAAGCGCCTTGTAGTGCTTCCGACAACCTATCCGGTGCCTCTAGATGGGATGAGGTCACGGCTGGAAGCGACTTGCCCCCTCCTTGGAAAGGCTGCTGCACAATCGGAACCACTTGGTCTCGAGCTGTATTGGTGAGGTCGAGCTGGATCGGCCCCCATTGTTGGGGTCCGTAGGGGTCTTTCCCCCATGTGTTCGGCAACCGAGATTTTATCCTCCGGCATCACCGGAACGGTCTCCCCTTGACCTGGTATCCTTTGAGACAACACCTCGGTGTTGTCCGCGGCCTTGGGGGAGGAGGCCGTCAGAAGGGACCCGCTGTTCAGCGCCGATGGGTCCAGCGACCCCTCTGAAGAGGAGGATAGCTCGATGTTGGACTAGGCCGGACTACAGATGCATGGTCTAGCACATTAAAAAACGATAAATTGAAAAGGCCGGAAATATTACCGTGTCCGTATACTTACGATTTGGCCAGGGGATTGACTGTCACGCCCAAGATGCGACCCTATCCTAAAGGAACTCGAAGGTCCCACCAAAGATAGAAGCGCATCTTGAAGACGCTTTTGCAAGGTGGATATCATTACATCAACATTACATAATAGATGGGGATACATACAAAAGGCATACAATGCCACACGAATACAACATCTTACATAAGAGCACCATCCGACTACGGATGAAACACAAAAGCGAAACTAAAATGACATCCACCACCTTGACCCGGGTGCCGACACTGGAACCTATCCCCGATCGAATAAGAAGCGGAAGAAGAACTCCAAAACAATCAAACATCACTCTCGCGTCATGATCATCGCATAACCTGTACCTACAACTATTGTTGTAGTAATCGTAAAACCACGAGGACTCGGCAATCCCATAACCATGGGTATCAAGACTAGCAAAGCTTAATGGGAAAGGAAGGGGTAAAGTGGTGAGGTTGCAGCAGCGACTAAGCATGATATGGTGGCTAACATATGCAAGTAAGCGAGAAGAAAGCAAATGGAGCGGTCGTGAAGCTAACAATGATCGAGAGGTGATCACGAACTCCTACTTCGTCAAACATAACCCAAAAACCGTGTTCACTTCCGGACTCCGCGAAAAGAGACCATCATGGCTACACCGCGGTTGATGCTTTTTAATTGAATCGGTGTCAAGTTATCTACAACGGACATTAACAAATTCCCATCCGCCACATAACCACGGGCACGGCTCTCAAAAGTTTATACCCTGCAGGGGTGTCCCAACTTAGCCCATCACAAGCTCTCACGGTCAACGAAGGATATTCCTTCTCCCAGGAAGACCCGATCTGTAACACCCTCGATGCGGCTATATCTCCCACGTGTCGAAGCACGACTTAGAGGCATAACCGCATTGAAAGCAATGTCGCAAGTGAGGTAATCTTCACACAACCCATGTAATACATAAGGGAAAGAGATACATAGTTGGCTTACAATCGCCACTTCACACAATTACATGAATAAAGCATTACATCATCCGAGATACAATCAAGGTCCGACTACGGAACCAAAATAAAGAAAGAACCCCAAATCGACAAAGGTCCCGATCGACTAGCTGGGCTCCACCACAGATCAACTAGAACAAAACAACACAAAGGGCAAGATCTTCATCGAGCTCCTCCTTGAGCTTGGTTCGTCACACCTTTCGATAACATAGGCACCACCAAACTGGTTTGGAAGTATCGGTTAGCCACGGGGACTCAGCAATCTCGCACCATGAGATCAAGACTATTAAGCTTATAGGAAGGATGGAGTAATGAGGTGGAGCTGCAGCGACTAAGCGTATATGGTGGCTACAATCGCAAAAGAGAAGCGAAGAGAAGGCAAAAGCACGGTCGATAAAAGTATGATCAAGAAGTGATCCTATAACAACCTCGTCAAGCATAACTCCAACACCGTGTTCACTTCCGGACTCCGCGGAAAGAGACCATCACGGTTACACACGGTTGATGTATTTTAATTAAAATTGACTTGGTCTTCTACAACGGACGTTAACAAATTCCCATCGCCACATAACGCAGGCACGGCTCTCGAAAGTTCAAATCCTGCGAGGGTGTCCCAACAGCCCATGACAAGCTCTCACGGTCAGCGGAGAATAGACCTCCACCCAAGACACTCCGATCAGACTCGGTATCCGGTACAACAAGACATTTCGACGAGGTAAAACTAAACCAGCAACACCGCCCGAATGTGCCGACAAATCCCGATAGGAGCTGCACATATCTCTTTCTCGGGCACACTCGGATGAGTCTAGCTACGAGTAAAACCAACCCTCAAGTTTCCCGAGGTGGCCCATGATCAGCTCGGTTCGGATAACACTCGGAGAAGCCTTGCCCGGGGGGTTAAAATAAAGATGACCCTTAGTCTGCAGAACCCAAGGGAAGGTGGTAGGTTGTTAGTGCAAATGGTAAAACCAATGTTGGGCATTCTTTGGAGAAGCTTTACTTAAAGCGAACTGTCAAGGGGTTCCCATTATAGCCCAACCGTGTAAGGAGCATAAAATCCGGGAACATAACACCGATATAGCGGAAACTAGAGGCGGCAAGAGTGGAACAAAACACCGGGCATAAGGCCGAGCCTTCCACCCTTTACCAAGTATATAGATGCATTAATTAAATAAGAGATATTGTGATATCCCAACAAGTAAACATGTCCCAACAAGGACCAACATCTCCATGTTCAACAAGGAACAAACTTCAATCTTCACAACTAACAACGCTATAAGAGGGGCTGAGCAAAGCGGTAACATAGCCAATCAACGGTTTGCTAGGAATGGTGTCAAAGGTTAGAGGTTTGACATGGCAATTTGGGAGGCGACAAGCAAATGGTAGGCATCGTAGCATTGGCATAGCAAAAGCGAGCAAACTAGCATAGCAAAGATAGTAGTGATTTGAGGTATGATCATCTTGCACGAGATCCATAAGGAAGAAGAACGAGTCCATGAAGAAGACAAGCGGACGTAGTCGAGCGAATCCTCACAACTCCGGAGCGAAGCGAAGCTAACGAGAGAAGCAAACCGGAAAGAAGCAAACAACATAGTAAACAACCATCAAATAAACATGGCATGATGCACAACCAAGGATGATGCATGTCGGTTTAATGAAACATGGCATGGCAATATGCACAAACAACACTACAAGTTAAGTGGAGCTCAATATACAGCGAGTTGCATATTAATGGCTCTCACATAATTATTTAGTTCTCTCTCGGTTATGAACAAGACAAGATTAAATGTTGGTTAACATGGCGAGAGGTGAAGCATAATTAAACTAGCTATTTAGGCAAGTTTAAATGAGGCCGGAACAACAAACAACCATTCTGGAAAATCCCCATATGTTCTTTAGCAATTTAAAGCAACAACAAGTTTTAAACATTTTAATTGTTGTTATCATGATGCGGATGACATATGCAAGTATTATGCAATTTGTATGAAAATGTTGACAAGAGCATGTTAAGGAGCATTTGTCGCCATGGCGGAACAAAAAAAGGTGCCACGGCGGTGAAACAAAAATGGTGCCACGGCAACATATCCGAAAATGATGCCACGGCAACATATCCGAAAATGATGCCGCGGCAACATATCGGTTCGGTAGCTCACGAGATACCGATGCAAAAGGCGTGAACAAGTCATGCAAGATGGTGGGGTGATCCGGCTTCGGGTTCCCGCAGGTCGGTGGCATGGCAAGCGAGAAGCGTGCGAAACAAGCGGACGCGGTGCAAACATATCGTACATCTCATACAACATGCATTCGGTCCACGGCGGTCGTCTCGGTGGTATACCTTGAAGCGTGCGTTTGGCGGATCGAGTTCGTGAAAGAAGTAAGCGTTCGCGGGTCGGCGGTGATCGTACATCTCGTGAAGCGTTCACGGGTCGTCGTGGAGGTAGGCGTACGTTCGTTTGGAGGTACTTGCCAGAATCCAACATCTTGAGGCGGCGGTAGTGGTTCCGCAGACGTCGTGAAATGTCGTTCTCGTTTCGTAGTCGTACATGTCGGTAGTTGTACACGTGGTAGTCGAACTTAGCGCATCCGAGGTCTTGGGTTCGTAGTTGTACTTAGCGTTGAGTCCGGGTCTTGTCGTACTTGTGTCTTGTGTCACTGGATTGATGGCCTTGGCAACAACAAAGGAGCAACATCAAGGCGAAGTGGGGCGGCGTCGGCACAGGAAGCGAAGCTTACGGAAGGTGGAAGGCCATGGACGTCGGCACACACGTGCCCGGCGAAACCTGGAGAGGCGAGAGACAGAGCTAGGCGTCGAAGAAAGCTGCGGCGCCATGGCGAGGAAGGCGCTATGACTGCGGCGGGCGTGTCTGGAGCACCCAGCCGGAGGCGGCGAGGCATACCAGGCGGCGAGGATGGAAGCGTCGGTGGAGATGCAAAGCAACAGTCGATGGCGGGGCTTAGCGGAGTTGAGCGAGTCAGCGACGGCGGCAAGCGCCTCATCTGGATCTGGCGAAGGGCCTTGGCCGGCTGGCAGCAAAGCGGCAAATTCTTGTGCAGGAGGTTCTCACGGTGGTCGGCCGGCAGCGCCGGAGTGCAGCAGCTCGGCCTGGTTTCTCTTCTCGGCGAGGCGAAGGCTTGCAGCGAGAGAGAGAGGCGGCGGCGAACCTGCTGGGCATAGAGGATGGCGCTGCTTGAGCGAAGGTGCTCGAGGCTCCTCTCCTCGAGCACTCAGGCGTGAGGCTTGGCGAAAAAGGGCGCCTGGCGCAGCCGACGGAGGTGGAGGAGGAGGGGGAGGAGGGGGGTCGTGAGGATCGGCGCGGGGAGCTCGTCTCCTGGCTCGATCGTGGTGGCGTGAGGGAAGGAGGAGGAGATGGGGATCGCTGGGGTCGGGGCTAGGGTTAGAAGGGTGGGCGTAATGGGCTCTTTGGTATTTAGTGGGCGGCCTGGTTGGTCGGGCCCAAGAGGCCGGCTGGGCTGGCTGCACTCTCTCTTTTCTCTCTCATTTTCCCATTTAAACAAAAGCAGAAAAAGAAAAGAAAAGAAAGAAGGATAGGCAAAGAATTAGCACATGCAAATAATATTCTTGGACTCACAAAAATGCACTAGTCCCAAGAAAATAGAAGTGAGCAAGATTGCAAGATTAAATTCAAAATCATTTGAATTTAATTCAATAGAGTTTGAACTAGGACTAGGTAAAGGAAGGTCCAAAAATGTTGTGATTTTGGGGAAGCTCCGGAAAAACAAGAAAGAACATATGGCAAAGTTAGAGGCCAAGAATTGAAATAATAAAGGGCATTGGGATTTTGCAAGTGTGTTAATGGGTGAACTCCAGAGAATGGAATTATTTTATAATAGCTCCACTAATATCGGGAGGATATATTATAAAGAGAAATCACCATCGTGAATTCCCTCGATTTAAATAGATCAAAAGATCTATGCAATTTATTTAGTTGAGGTGCAAAAGATTTATGAGAAGATGGCATGATGGCATGATGCAATGCAAAAAATAAAAGAGCAAGCATAAATGAAACACACGGAGGTCACAAAATATGGAAGTCTTCTGGAGCGTCGGTCTCGGGGCGTTACAACACTCCACCACTACGAGAGGATCTCGTCGAGATCTAGAATGGCACTTGGGAGAAATGGAAAAAAAAAGAAGAGGTAAAACTAAGTTGCTTCTTTGACCAATGAGTGAAACCAAAGAACCTTGAGAGGTTGAGCAAATTGAAATGAAGAAAACAACGAAGATGAGCAAAGTTGAAAACGCTCCGTTAGAAAAGAGGAACAAGGGATACAACGAGAACCAAGAGGTTGCAAATACATGAATCAAGAGTTTAATGGACAAGATAGAATTCGAAACCACTCCGGTTAAAACAAGATGAGAGGGGAAGAATTCGGGCAGCACTCCGGTTGAACATGGAACGAATAGAACATGAACTTGAGAAGATGGGATGATACTTGATGAAATCAACAACACCTACTTGCCTCGGAACTATTGAAAGAATGGCACAATGGGTAAGAAGGATTTCAGACAGCACTGAGGTTGAAAAGAGAGGCAAAACTTGATAAGATGAAAGAACTTGAATGGATGACACAACACTCCGGTTAAATGGATAAGTAAGGAAAAGAACATGATCTCCAAAAGCGATGTGATGGGTGAAGAGCACAACATCACAATGCCTCCGTAATGAAAGAATATGAGTTAGGCGTTGGGATAAAGGGACGGAGAAGAAAATGACAACTTCTACCACAATTGAATTTGGAAGGCATCCTTGCAAAGGAGAATTGAGCGGAGTTGTTGGAAAAATCAACAACGAAAAGAATAAGTTTGTAGTGGGCTTATGGAAACATCTCAACATTATGAGGTGACAAGCGGCCACCAACGGAAACAATTGCTTGAGATTAACGAAGAGATGAAAGCTTGTTCCATCAAGATGGAAAAAGAGATAACTTGGGTCATTAATAAGCACCACAAATAGCAACATTCACAGCGGAAGGCTTTAGGTGAAATCTATACCAAGATAACTCCAATGAAGAGATTGACGGTGAAAAGATCTCTTGAACAAAAGAAAAAGATGGATTTAAATATCTCATTCTTGACAACATGTCAATCATGAAACATGAGGAGAAATTATCAAGAATGACCTAACACCACCTCGAGAAGATAAGGTAGAAAGAATTGCACTTTGGAATGCAAGATGAAGAATGCTTGAACTCCTCAAAAAAAACATGTGTTGAGCACCATGTTTATATTAGAGTATGGCTTGGCAGATCATAGCTTCAAGAGAAATCTTGAAGAACAATTGAAGAATGAAAAGAATCCTTGACGAAACACCATGTAGAAACTCCGGTATTAAAAGGATGGTGGAAAGAAGGAGAAGTTGAAAACACAAGGTGAAGCCTTGTAGTGATAAGATGAAGCTTTGAAATGAGATAAAGCGTAAAACTTAGAACTCCGGAAGAAAGATGAACAACAAGAAGCCAAGAATTTATTCCACCTGAACAAACTCTGAAGGAAAGGATTAATCACTTGGATGAAACAAGAACAAGAATTATGTTATGCGTATCCTTCACCAATTTAAATTGATGACAAGCAACGGATTTGGCATACTACTTATTCTCGTAGAAAGGATTAAAAGAGATATATCAAAACTTGAGAAGGTCTTCAATGAACCACGGTAGGATTGGAACAACAAATGAATTGATATGATGAACAAGGAAGAGATCTTGAAAGAACCACCGTAAATTGAAATTGAGCGTAGCAAATGCACAAATCACGGGAAGAATTGCAAAATGAATGAAGATACTTGAGGTATTTAGATACAAATGAGCGAATAGATCACGAGCTGATTAGAGAATACTTGAATGATGCACGGTATGATTTGGAGAAGCGAGAGCTGAAAGCTTGAATGAATAATCCTGAATTGATGGACTCGGATGACAAGCGAGGAGACTCTTGAATATCTCTGATGGGTGAAAAAGATTCTCAATCGAAAACAATTATGAGAGGATGGCAACAAGCTAGCACCATGAATCTTGAAGAGAATAGAGCAAGATTAAGAGAAACTCTTCTTCGGTCTTCAAATGATGAGAATGACAACGAAAACACCACCAAAATTATTGAGGCACACGGAAGAATCAAAAGCGAAGAGGTTTAGCCAACTATGAAAAGAATTTGAAAGATCTTGGAGAAAAGCATTTGGTGATGATAACTCATTCTTCGTCAAACTTGGAGAAGAATTTAGGATAGCTCGGGAAAATAGAAGAGTCGGGTAAGATCACAGGAAAAGACACGTGGGTTAGGGCCCACTCAAAGGAACACCGTTGAAAAGATTTAAAGAGATGTTGCACGGTTGAATTAAATGACTTGAATGAGATACCAATCTCGAAAGAGCTTGAATGAATGCAGAGTGGAAACACGAATCTTGAGATATCTTGAGCACTCCGGAATAACAAATAGCGAAGTAGAATGATAATGAGGTGCACGGTATGAGAAGACATTGAAATGAGGAAAAAGGTATGATCAACAAAACTTGACTTGAATCCACGGAGAAGAAACAACGATGAAGGATGATGAACTAGTAGAACATCTTCTTGAGAACCACGGGTAAGAACATTGACGGAAAAGAATGGAGAAACTTCACATGAATAAATGGATGCTTGATTAACAAAATCTGAGTCCTTGAAGAAAAAGGGTGGGAGGCGGAAAACAAAAGGCAACTTGGGACGGATGAAACAAACACCGTTGAAAACTTAGAATTGATCTTGCGGATGGGGAGAATGATGGGATCATCTCGAAGAAAACGCCCGGTTGGAAAAAATTAACATGACAAACTCAATGATCAAAAAGGATTAGTATTCACATAGCAATATGAGAACACCGTTTAGGAAAGGTATGGATTCAACATTTGACTTGAAGCAACTCGAATACCACAAATAACACAAAACAAAGGATTTGGCTTGAGAATAAGCGGAACAAACATATGATACAGATTTAAATCCAGAAATTTTAGTGGTGGGGCCTACGGGCTCAATCGTACAGCACCATCATGTACAAGGCGATTGCACATGACATCTGAAGCGTCCCAGTCGGCATAGCCAAGGACTCTTTAAGACACAATGAGACCTTTGTAAAACCAACCATGAATAGGCGGACCACTAGGCGTGAACCCCAATTTCATATCATACATCCGTCGGAAAGATATCCTAGGAGCTACTTGAATTCCCACCTATAAAACTCCGAAATTTTCGGTTATGCAATGCGGTGTTGGGGATCTGAGGAGCAATATATCTCACCCAAACTAACAATCCCTACATCCATTTGTATCCATCCGTCAACACATAACCAAGAAACCTTGAAATCGTCTACCTCAACCTTGAAAACCATCCGTTATACAAGTCATGGCAATACTCCGTACTCACCTCGATCTTGGGTTAGCGGGATTATCTCACCAACAACTGCATAAAAGAGATTTTCGATGTCGGTACTAAACTCGGTATTCGAGGCTGCAGCGATAAAATTATGGCGACAACACCTCGAGCTCAACTCCGGGACACTTGCCACAACACCTAAATGTCGGGGAGGCAACCAAGACAATGTTGTCATCATAAAACCATCGGAATGATTCTAAGATACCCGCGTGATCCTAAATTTTTTTTTTGTGAAATTTGGGAAGAGAAGAGTCAAAACTCTACGTCAGGATACCTCACCAGAAGGTCGAAGGGACTGGGGAGTAAAGGATCCTACTCTCCGATATATAATTCCTAAATGACTCAAAACATTTTTCTAGACACAACTCGGCCACTAAAAACGATCAAGCAGTGGGGCTCCTAAGGTCGGGGAAGGCTCTGATTACCAACTTGTAACACCCTCGATGCGGCTATATCTCCCACGTGTCGAAGCACGACTTAGAGGCATAACCGCATTGAAAGCAATGTCATAAGTGA
Organism: Aegilops speltoides; assembly: GCA_021437245.1. Classification (NCBI taxonomy): domain Eukaryota; kingdom Viridiplantae; phylum Streptophyta; class Magnoliopsida; order Poales; family Poaceae; genus Aegilops; species Aegilops speltoides. The sequence goes on from JAHHZJ010002004.1 coordinate 21,358, forward strand.
GGTAATCTTCACACAACCCATGTAATACATAAGGAAAGAGATACATAGTTGGCTTACAATCGCCACTTCACACAATTACATGAATAAAGCATTACATCATCCGAGATACAATCAAGGTCCGACTACGGAACCAAAATAAAGAAGAACCCCAAATCGACAAAAGGTCCCGATCGACCCCAAGCTGGGCTCCACCTTGATCAACTAGAACAAAACAACACAAAGGGCAAGATCTTCATCGAGCTCCTCCTTGAGCTTGGTTGCGTCACCTTTCGATCACATAGGCACACCAAACTGGTTTGGAAGTATCACGGTGAGCCACGGGGACTCAGCAATCTCGCACCAGCGAGATCAAGACTATTTAAGCTTATAGGAAGGATGGAGTAATGAGGTGGAGCTGCAGCAGCGACTAGCATATATGGTGGCTACAATGCATAAAGAAGCGAGAAGAGAAGGCAAAGCACGGTCGATAAAAGTATGATCAAGAAGTGATCCTATAACAACCTCGTCAAGCATAACTCCAACACCGTGTTCACTTCCGGACTCCGCGGAAAGAGACCATCACGGTTACACACAGTTGATGTATTTTAATTAAGGTCAACTTCAGGTCTTCTACAACGGACGTTAACAAATTCCCATCTGCCACATAACCGCGGGCACGGCTCTCGAAAGTTCAAATCCTGCGGGGTGTCCCAACAGCCCATGACAAGCTCTCACGGTCAGCGGAGAATAGACCTCCACCCAAGACACTCCGATCAGACTCGGTATCCGGTACAACAAGACATTTCGACAGGGTAAAACTAAACCAGCAACACCGCCCGAATGTGCCGACAAATCCCGATAGGAGCTGCACATATCTCTTTCTCGGGGCACACTCGGATGAGTCTAGCTACTGAGTAAAACCAACCCTCAAGTTTCCCGAGGTGGCCCATGATCAGCTCGGTTCGGACCAACACTCGAACCAGCGGCCCGGGGGTTAAAATAAAGATGACCCTTAGTCTGCAGAACCCAAGGGAAGGTGGTAGGTTGTTAGTGCAAATGGTAAAACCAATGTTGGGCATTCTTTGGAGAAGCTTTACTTAAAGCGAACTGTCAAGGGTTCCCATTATAGCCCAACCATGTAAGGAGCATAAAATCCGGGAATATAACACCGATATAGCGGAAACTAGAGGTGACAAGAGTGGAACAAAACACCAGGCATAGGGCGAGCCTTCCACCCTTTACCAAGTATATAGATGCATTAATTAAATAAGAGATATTGTGATATCCCAACAAGTAAACATGTCCCAACAAGGACCAACATCTCCGTGTTCAACAAGGAACAAACTTCAATCTTCACTGCAACTAACAAGCGCTATAAGAGGGGCTGAGCAAAGCGGTAACATAGCCAATCAACGGTTTGCTAGGAATGGTGTCAAGGTTAGAGGTTTGACATGGCAATTTGGGAGGCTGACAAGCAAATGGTAGGCATCGTAGCATTGGCATAGCAAAAGCGTGCAAACTAGCATAGCAAAGATAGTAGTGATTTGAGGTATGATCATCTTGCACGAGATCCATAAGGAAGAAGAACGAGTCCATGAAGAAGACAAGCGGACGTGGTCGAGCGAATCCTCACAACTCGGAGCGAAACCGAAGCTAACGAGAGAAGCAAACCGGAAAGAAGCAAACAACATAGTAAACAACCATCACATAAACATGGCATGATGCACAACCAAGGATGATGCATGTCGGTTTAATGAAACATGGCATGGCAATATGCACAAACAACACTACAAGTTAAGTGGAGCTCAATATGCAGCGAGTTGCATATTAATGGCTACCACATAATTATTTAGTTCTCTCTCGGTTATGAACAAGACAAGATTAAATGTTGGTTAACATGGCGAGAGGTGAAGCATAATTAAACTAGCTATTTAGGCAAGTTTAAATGAGGCCGGAACAACAAACAACCATTCTGGAAAATCCCCATATGTTCTTTAGCAATTTAAAGCAACAACAAGTTTTAAACATTTTAATTGTTGTTATCATGATCACGGATGACATATGCAAGTATTATGCAATTTGTATGAAAATGTTGACAAGAGCATGTTAAGGAGCATTTGTATGCCATGGCGGAACAAAAAAGGTGCCACGGCGGTGAAACAAAAATGGTGCCACGGCAACATATCCGAAAATGATGCCCGCGGCAACATATCCGAAAATGATGCCGCGGCAACATATCGGTTCGGTAGCTCACAGAGATACCAATGCAAAAGGCGTGAACAAGTCATGCAAGATGGTGGGGTGATCGGCTTCCGGGTTCCCGCGAATTGACGGCATGGCAAGCGAGCGTGCCGCGAAACAAGCAGACGCAGTGCAAACATATCGTACATCTCATCGACATGCATTCGGTCCTGACGGTGCGTCTTGGTGGTATACCTTGAAGCATGCGTTTGGCGGATCGAGTTAAGTAGAGGAAGTAAGCGTTCACGGGTCGGCGGTAGTGGTACATCTCGTGAAGCGTTCACGGGTGCGTCGTGGAGGTAGGCGTACCGCGTTCGTTTTGGAGAGGTACTTAGCGAATCCAACATCTTGGCGGCGGTAGTGGTTCATGGGCGTCGTGGAAGTAGTCGTTCTCGTTTCGTGGTCGTACATGTCGGCGGTAGTTGTACACGTGGTAGTCGAACTTAGCGCATCCGAGGTCTTCGGGTTCGTAGTTGTACTTGGCGTTAGTCGGGTCTTGTCGGGGTACTTGTGTCTTGTGTCCTTTGGATTGATGGCCTTAGCAACAACAAAGGAGCGACATCAAGGCGAAGTGGGGCGGCGTCGGCACAGAAGCGAAAGCCGGAAGGCTGGAGAAGGCCATGGACGTCGGGCACTACGTGCCCGAAACCAGGTGAGGAGGCGAGAAGCGAGAGGCTAAGCGTCGAGAGAAAGCTTGCGGCGCCATGGCGAGGCGAAGCTGTGCTGCTGCTGGCAGGCGTGTCTGGGAGCACCCAGCCGGAGGGCAGCGGGGCATACCAGGCGGCGAGGATGGAAGCGTCGGTGGAGATGCAAAGCAGATTCGAGACTCTTGAGGAGTCTGGATTAAGGGTCTCGAGACAGCGAACTATATGCATATGCGGACTTTTGGGCTATGAAGATACAAGATAGAAGACTTATTCCCGTGTCCGGATGGGACTCTCCTTTGCGTGGAAGGCAAGCTTGGCGGTTACGATACGAAGATTCCTTTCTCTGTAACCGACTCTGTGTAACCCTAGCCCCCTCTGTTGTCTATATAAACCGGAGGGTTTAGTCCGTAGGACAAGAACAATCATAATCATACGCTAGATTCTAGGGTTTAGCCTCTACGATCTCGTGGTAGATCAACTCTTGTAATACGCATATCATCAAGATCAATCAAGCGGAAGTAGGGTATTACCTCCATTGAGAGGGCGAACACAGGTAAACATTGTGTCCCCTGCCTCCTGTTACCATTAGCCTTAGGCGCAAAGTTCGGGACCCCCTACCGAGATCCTCGGTTTGACACCGACATTGGGGTCACGAAGTTCTCGGCCCCGGCGGTGCACTGTCCTAAGGAATATGACCATGGACATTGGCCTTGCAGTCTTGACAGGGGCATGCTCGTGAAGGCATTCTGGCGCGGCCTGGCCCGCTCGATCGCACACACACCCCGTGGGAGCTCCACGGTCTGAGAGGATGACATCAAGCTGCGCCGGGGAGCTGACTGGCGAGAGCTGGACAAGGCCATGAACATCTGCTTGAGGGTGGCAGGGGATGTCCCAGGCCTACACCCTGCTGTACCACCATGCCGAAGCGGAAGCGTTGATTGATGCCATGCCAGTCTTCAACGTGATGGGGCTCGCGTCGCCCGAGTGCCTCAACTCCCTAGTGCCGGTGTCCTCCGGCGACAGCGCCGGTGAAAAGGGGGAAGAGGACTCGGAGGCGATCGAGGACCATGTGGCGGAGATCTCTCCCCGTCCCAAAGCGAGTTCCTCCGTGGCCTCACAGATGAGGACGACACCGATGAGCCCCCGACCATGGAATCCCCGTGCACCACCGGGGTCCTCACAAGGTCCGGGGCCACTCCCCGGGCCATGCGAAGGTCGGGTCAAGCGACCTCGAAGAAGAGCGGGGCGGCACCCCCTCCTCAGGACGACGCCTCCGCCTCGCCGGGCACGGCCTGCCCAGGCTGGTGAGGAGTGCTCCGCCAACCCCCAAGGCACGACAAAGGCCGCGCCCAAGAAGAGTGGAGGTGCCCCAGCCCCGGCCAGGAAGAAGGCGAACATCGCCCACGATGAGTAAGTACCTTACCTTGTTTTGTTTGTACTCTTCAGCACAATGCCCACAGTGCTCCCCTCTTGATGACCAGGATGGGCACTGTGGTGAAGAAGAGGAAGGAGGGAGCCGGGACCCCGGAGGCACCACCCCTTGCCACAGCCGTAACGGCTCCGACACTGGTGGAAGAGGTAGCCTCGCATCCCCTCACGATGGAGCAGGCCTCCTAGGACGTGGCGGTGCAGCCTCAGGAGGAGCCTGCCCCCACGGGCCAGCAGGCCATGAAGTTGAAGGAAATATGCCCTAGAGGCAATAATAAAGAGGCAATAATAAAGTTATTATTCATTTCCTCATATCATGATAATGTTTATTATTCATGCTAGAATTGTATTAACCGGAAACATGATACATGTGTGAATACATAGACAAACTTAATGTCACTAGTATGCCTCTACTTGACTAGCTCATTAATCAAAGATGGTTATGTTTCCTAAACCATAGACATGTGTTGTCATTTGATTAACGAGGATCACATCATTAGGAGAATGATGTGATTGACAAACCCATTACATTAGCTTAGCACTTGATGCGTTTAGTATGTTGCTATTGCTTTCTTCATGACTTATACAAGTTCCTATAACTATGAGTTGTGCAACTCCGTTTACGGAGGAACACTTTGTGTGCTACCAAAGCGTCACAATGTAATTGGGTGATTATAAAGGTTCTCTGAGGTGTCTCCAAAGGTACATGTTGAGTTGGCGTATTTTGAGATTAGGATTTGTCACTCCAATTGTCGGAGAGGTATCTCGGGCCCTCTCGATAATGCACATCACTATAAGCCTTGCAAGCAATGTGGCTAATGAGTTAGTTGTGGGATGATACATTCTGAAGCGAGTAAAGAGACTTGCGGTAATGAGATTGAACTAGGTATTGAGATCTGACGATCGAATCTCGGGCAAGTAACATACGATGACAAAGGAACAACATTATGTTGTTATGCGGTTTGACCGATAAAGATCTTCATAGAATATGTAGGAGCCAATATGAGCATCCAGGTTCCGCTATTGGTTATTGATCGGAAACAGTTCTAGGTCATGTCTACATAGTTCTCGAACCCGTAAGGTCCGCACGCTTAAGGTTTCGATGACAGTTATATTATGAGTTTATGAGTTTTGATGTACCAAAGTTTGTTCGGAGTCCCAGATGAGATTACAGACATGACGAGGAGTCTCGAAATCGTCGAGACATGAAGATTGATATATTGGAAGCCTATATTTGGATATCGGGAGTGTTCCGGGTGAAATCGGGATTTTACCGGAGTACCGGGAGGTTACCGGAACCCCCGGGAGCTTAATGGGCCTACATGGGTCTTAGTGGAAATAATGGGCAGCAAGGGGAGTGTGGGGCGTGCCCCCCAAGGCCCAAACCGAATTGGTTTAGTGCAAGGGGGGCCGGCCCCCCTCTTTCCTTCTCCTCCTCTCCCTTTCCTTCCCCTCTCCTAGTCCAACAAGGAAGGAGGGAGTCCTACTCCCGGTGGGAGTAGGACTCCCCATGGCGCGCCCCTCCTAGGCCGGCCGCCCCTTCCCCTTGCTCCTTTATATCTGGGGCAGGGGGCACCTCTAAGACACAATAATTGATCTCTTGATCTCTTAGCCATGTCGGTGCCCCCTCTACCATAGTCCTCGATAATATTGTGGCGGTGCTTAGGCGAAGCCTGCGTGACAGTAGAACATCAAGACCGTCACCATGCCATCGTCTTGTGGAACTCTTCCCCGACATTCCATTTTATCGAGTCCGGGGATCGTCATCGAGCTGAACATGTGCTATAACTTCGGAGGTGCCGTGGTTTGATTGCTTGATCGGTCGGGCCGTGAAGGCGTCTGACTACATCAACGCGTTGTTCTCGCGCTTCGCTTTCGGTCTCGACGGTACATGGATAACCTCTCCCCTCTCGTTGCTATGCATCACCATGATCTTTGCGTGTGCGTAGGATTTTTTGTAATTACTCGTTCCCCAGCGGTGGCATCGAGCCAGGTTTTATGCGTAGATGTTATATGCGAGTAGAACACAAGTGAGTTGTGGGCAAGTCATCTTGCTTACTAGCATGTCATACTTTGGTTTGGCGGTATTGTTGGATGAAGCGGCCGGGTGACATTACTGGCGTACACTTACGCGAGACTGGTTCTCTTGGCGTGCTTTGCACACGGTGGGTGGCGGGTGTCTGTTTCTCCAACTTTAGTTGAACCGAGTGTGGCTACGCCCGGTCCTTGCGAAGGTTAAAACAACACTAACAGCGAACTATCGTTGTGGTTTTGATCGTGGTAGAAGCGGTTCTTGCTCAGCCGTAGCAGCCACATAAAATTTGCAACAACAAAGTAGAGGATGTCTAACTTGTTTTTGCAAGGCATGTTAATGATGTGATATGGTCAAGGCGTGATGCTATATTTTATTGTATGAGATGATCATGTTTTGTAACGAAGTTATCGGCAGCTGGCGGGAGCCATATGGTTGTCGCTTTATTGTATGAAATGCAAGCGCCCTATAATTGCTTTACTTTATCACTAGCGATGGCGATAGTCGTAGAAGCAATAGATGGCGTAACGACAACGATGCTACAATGGAGATCAAGGTGTCACGCCCGGTGGCGATAGTGATCCTGACGGTGCTTAGGAGATGGAATCACAAGCACAAGATGATGATGGCCATATCATATCACTTATATTGATTGCATGTGATGTTTATCCTTTATGCATCTTATCTTGCTTTGATTGGCGGTAGCATTTAAGATGATCTCTCACTAATTATCAAGAAGTGTTCTCCTGAGTATGCACCATTGTGAAAGTTCTTCGTCTTTGAGACACCACGTGATGATCGGGTGTGATAGGCTCTACGTTCAAATACAGCGGGTGCAAAACAGTTGCACCGTGGAATACTCGAGTTAAACTTGGCGATCCTAGCATATCTGAGATATGGCCTCGGAACACGGAGACCGAAAGGTCGAATGTGAATCATATAGTAGGTATGATCAACATAGTGATTTTCACCATTGAAACTACTCCATCTCCGTGATGATGGGACATGGTTTAGTTGAGTTGGATCACGTGATCACTTAGATGACTAGAGATGTCGTCTAAGTGGGAGTTATTAAGTAATATGATTAATTGAACTTAAATTTATCATGAACTTAGTACTGATAGTATTTTGCTTGTCTATGTTTGTTGTAGATAGATGGCTCGTCTTTGTTGTTCCATTGAATTTTAATGCATTCCTTGAAAGCTAAGTTGAAAGATGATGGTAGCAACTACATTGTAAGTGCATCTAGTGCCCTTAGTGATTTTGGTGTATTGAAGACTTATAGGTTAAGGGACTAATGCATTTGTGAGTGTACACATGTCTATAAGTCTATGAGGAGTTTGATATTCTGAGAGAAAATCGACCCTAAAATGAAGTTCTTGTTGAAGACTTTGATATTTCGAAGACTTTGGAAGACTTTGAAAGTGAAGAAATTGGTGTGACCTTGAAGACTTGGTATTCATTTGAGGAACATGAAGCGTGAAGACTTTCGTTTTCGTAGTTTCATTTTCTCTTTCTTGAGTCATAAAACATCGTCTTTATTAAAAATTCGAGAAATACTAAGGAAAATTTCCATGTGATGCTCAACTCAAAATCCTACATCTACCAATCCCTTGAGTGAAGCCTTTGGAAATCTCATACAGATTCAGTCACTTTCTTGATGTGAGAGCGAAGTTCTTCAGTGTTGATGAATTTATTCTGGCGAGGAGTTAGGAATTCGCTAGTCGAATTGCCTACATAGTGAGGAACATGATAGCCACGAGGAATTTGAGAGTCAAATTTCCGACCGTTCTTTGTCTTCTTGGCATGACTGTCCCAAAATATCTTATCCACCTAACGGTCATATCATTGAAGGGCATTTATGTCTTATCATGTCGGGCTGCTCCTAGGCTATAAATAGCCCCCCTACAACCACTAGCTGGTTGGCTGCTCTGAGTACTTGACACTTGTCATTTGAGAGCAACCCATCCTCCAGAGGACTTTGGCGAAAATCATTGAGTGAGAAAACCCAAAACCAAACCCTACAAACCCAAAGTGATTGAGCATCTTTGAAGAAATTGATCTGCGTGGATCCGGCGCTTATTACCTTTGAAGACTATGCTTCTTCCAGACGGTTAGGCGTCATGGTCTAGAAACATCAAGAGGAATTGTGGATCGCCGGTGACCAAGTCTGTGAAGGTTTGGAAGTCGCTGAAGACTTACCACAGTGATTGGATGAGTGCATGTGACCTTAGTTCAAGGAGAATCGGTGAGGACTGGGTGTCTGAGCTGCGTGCTTTCGATGTTGGGTGTCGAGGCTGTGTGTCCTCGAGTTTAAATACTCGGCCGCTCCAACAGACGTACAAGCTGAGGCAGCGGTTGGAACTGGTCTACCAAATCATTGTCTTCACCAACCTAACAGGTTCTATTTCCTCAACCCTTTCATTTCCTCATTCTTGTGTTGAGTGTTTGTTCATATCGTGTTTGAAGACTTGACTAAAGACTTTCTCAATTTCCTCGGATCAATTTCTTGATCTGTTTGTCTTCACCTTGTGTTATCTGTGATTCGCTTTACGTACTCGGTGCTTGTCTTCATTTCATCTTGATGACCATGCTTGTATACATTATGCTTACTTGAGTACTTATTCGTTGCTAGTAGTTCTTAGCTAAGGAATTTCCTCACTGCAAATTCCTCGATGAAGAATTCATAAAATCGCCTATTCACCCCCTCTAGTCGATATAGCACTTTCAATTGGTATCGAGCAAGGTACTCCTTGTTACGTGTGATTTTAGTTTAACCACAGGTTTTAGTTATGTCGACCGCGGTATGAAGAAAGTGACATGCCCTATCTTTGGCGGTCATGATTATCCCAAGTGGAAGGCCATGATGAGAAGCGCCTCATGGCAATGGACAGCTTGATTTGTGGACCAAATCCTTGAGATTGGGCTTACGGTCTATGCAAGAAGGCGGCGCTGATGAAATTCGCAAGTTCACTCGACTTCGACATCATGGCGAAGGACATCATCTGTTCTGCCTATCCGGAGAAGAATTCAGCGCATTATGCATCTTTGCAATCTGAAGCTTATCTGGGACCGAATCTCGATGTCTATGAAGGTCATCGAACCCGTCATGATCCTGGTTTGAGGACTTCAAGGAATCTCTCAAAAGCGATGACTTTCGAGCGAGAATCATCATCTTACGCATCATGTCTCATGGCAAAGGGTGGCGAGGTAACGAATGCTCCTCATCCAAGTTTTGTGACAATGAATCGATGATGATGGATCTGGTGATGATATTGAATCTAGTTATACCAAACTTGTTTGCATTGCCACTAAACAACAAGCGGCTTTGGAACAAGTTCAAAACATGCTAGACAAAAGTGATGATATGTTGGGTAAAGAAATGGATCGCACTAAAGCCTGTTGAAAATCTTGAGACTTGATCTAGGTTTGATAACCTTCAAAGTCATCATAACACTCTCTTATCGATCATGAGAAACTTTCTTATGAATTTCTTCAAAAGCAAGATCTTGAGAAGCTAAGAGTGAGTTATGAAGATCTTCGAAGGAGCGCGATTCATTACTAGCTCAACAAATCAGCGCTTCGAGGAAAATTTGTTCCTCCATGCTTAAAGTGCATTGAGCGTGAATCGCTAATTCTTCACGTGAATGTTCAAATGCTTCAACTGTTACAAATTCTTCACTGCCTCTGCTATCACTAATTCCTCATCGAGGACATTGCTAGTATCCTTGACGATCACGAGGGCTGAAGGAATTGTACATGACGAGCATGTACAAAAGCCTCAAAGGCATCGAGACTCTTTGTGATGTGCTTAAAAGCAGATCCTCAGAAACCCTAGGAAAGAGGTATTGCCTTTGAGAGGAAACTTAATCTTGATGGAACATATTGGAAGCCTAAGCGGTACCCCAAAACCTCATGGGTTCTGCAAAGGACCTCAGTTGATCCATCTAACTTATCTGACTTTACATGTGAATCTCCTCATTCTTCGATGAGTCATTTGACTCCAACTATAAACTGTTCAAAAATCAGAATGGTGAAGTATTTGCTAGATATGTTGGCACTAAGCTGCGAGAGCAGTTCTCCTATGAAGAAAATTTGGGTTCCCAAGAAGTGCCTTGAAAGTCTTGGTGAATGTCCTCATGACACCACACATGAAGAAACGAGAACCCCAGATCAAATCCTTCATGTGGATCAAATTCCTCAAATGGATCAAAGTCCTCACATGATTATCATCGTGCTAACAACTTTCTGTTTAGAGGGTAGAGCTAAGGGCTATGAATATGTGCATTATTCTTCAAACCATTATGTTCATAAGTCCTCGAAGAATTTCTCTGCTTATTCATATGCTTACCTAACCCCTCTTATGTGAAGCGAAATGGTTTAGCCTCTATGCCACCATTCTCGTATGGTGCTTTCATGAGTGATAAACTCTTTGCCACCCCTTGAGATGTGGGTGGTGAAGAAAAAGAACTAATCTCTTCTGCGAGGTCAGGTCTCGGGCGTGCTTTAACGTCTGAAGAATTTGTTAGGGACGACAAAATTGCACGAAAGGGCCTTGAGGCGAATCATGATGAAATGAACCTTCATTTCACACGTCCTCATCTTGCTATATCATTTCTTGATTGATGAAATTCATCGATGAACTTGATATCATATTCTTCACTAATGAAGCATATGAGTTGTAAGCTACACTAATTCATCTGCGGGATGATCAACCCAAAATTCTTGAGTGGGTCCTCGATAGTGGATGTACGAATCACATATTGGTGACAAGAATCTATTGATGGATGCTCCCTTATCACCGTCACATCTGAAGCATATCATCTTTCTTGACAAAGGCAAAAGTCGGTATTGGGTCTTGGTAAGGTTGCAATCTCTAAGGATAAACACATGGACAAAGTCATGCTTGTTGAGTCCTTAGGATACAACCTCATGTCGATCTCAATGCTTTGTGATCTTGATATGGTTGTTGTCTTTGGCAAATATCATTGTGTTGTGATTATGCAAGTGACAATTCCAAAGTCTTGAAGGCTTTAGGAGAGGAGATTTGTATATTGTTGATTTCTCTCTGGGACCACAACCAGCCGTGTGTCTACTTGCAAAAGCTTCAGAAGGCTAGCTATGGCATCGACGACTTGGTCACGCAGGCATGAGGAATTTGCACACGCTTGCAAAGAAGAAGCATGTCATTGGCATTGCGAATGTCAAATTCCTCAAGGATCACTTATGCGGAGCTGGTAAAGCTGGAAAAATGACCAAGGCCAAGCATCCAGCGAAGACTATGATGACCACTACTCGTCCATTCGAATTGCTGCACATGGACCTCTTCGGACCTAATCATTACTCAACAGTCACTAATGATGCATCTCTATATGGTTTTGTCATTGTTGATGATTACTCTCGATATACATGGGTACACATTGTTACTAACATGAAGTGCAGGAAGTCTTCAAACGTTTTTCCTCGAGGGCTTCAACCAACTTTGGTGTTAAGATCAAGCACATCGAAGTGACAATGGGCTGAGTTCAAGAATTCGGTCTTGATGACTATCTTGATGAACTTGGTATTACTCATGAGTTATCTGCTCCCTATACTCCTCAGCAAAATGGTGTCGTGGAGCGCAAGAACAGAACTCTTGTTGAGATGGCTCGCACTATGCTTGATGAATACAAAACACCTCATCATTTTTGGATTGATGCAATTGATCTGCGTGCCACATCATCAACAGAGTATATCTTCACAAATTCTTCAAGAAGGCGGCCTATGAACTCCTCACGACAAGAAACCCAATGTGAGTTATTTCAAAGTCTTGATTGCTAAATGTTGGATTAGAGATCCTCACCACAATTCTAAATTTGCGAAAGCACATGAAGGTTTTATGCTTGGTTCGGAAAGGACTACGCACACCTACATAGTCTTCAACATTGTTCTTCACAAGATTGTTGACCTTGTAGATGTGCGGTTCAATGAAACTCATGGCTGCAAAAGAGCACCTACCTACGTGTTAGATGAACCAGCACGTGAGGATTCTATCAAGTTCAAGGCAAGCGAGGATGTCATTCCTACTAAAGAATCTGTTGAAGAATTCATTCCAGTTCATGAAGAGCGTCGGTGATGCACTGAAGAAAATCTTCTTTGAAGAAAATGCTGATCAAACTCCTCGGCGACAACCAGCTCATCCTCGCGTTGCAAAGAAGTGCAAGTGGAGAAGATCATCGATGACATTAGAGCACCGGGTCCTCTCATACGCTCAAAAGCTTCACATTTATCTAACTTTTGTGGGCACTATGCTTTTGTCTCTATCCAGAGCCCACTAAGGTAGATGAAGCATTTTGGAGCGGAGTGGATTCAGGCTATGCAAGAAGAATTACATTAGTTCGAGCTCAACAATGTGCAGGGCTGGTCAACGTCCGAGATCTGGCAAGCATAATATCATTGGCACAAAGTGGATCTACATAACAAGGAAGATGAAAATGGCCTTGTGGTGAGGAATAAAACACTGTTGGTAGCTCAAGGCTACACAGGTTGAAGGAATTGATTTTGATGAAACTTTTGCACTGTTGCTAGACTTGAGGCTATTCTATATTACTTGCTTATGCTAACCATCATGATATCATCTTATATCAAATGGATGTGAAAAGTGCATTCCTCAATGGTAAGCTTGAGGAAGAAGTATATGTTGCTCAACCCCGGGTTTTGAAGATCCAAGAATCGACAAAGTCTTGAGACTTAATAAGGCCCTCTATGGCCTCAAGCAAGCCCCTCGGTGTGGTATGATACATTGAAGGAATTCTTCGTGAAGAATGGCTTCACACCAGTTCACTCGACCCTACTCTCTTTACTAAATCTTATGATGGTGAACTATTTGTGTGCCAAATATATGTTGATGATATTATCTTTGGCTGTCTTGACCAATGTTATAGTGATGAATTTGCCTATATGATGAGTGAAGAATATCAAATGTCTATGATGGGAGAGTTGAAATTCTTCTTAGGTCTTCAAATTAAATCAATGAGCAATGGTATATTCATATCTCGGAGAAATACCTCAAAGATGTCTTGAGGAAATTCGGCATGCAAGATTGCAAAGGCATCAAAATTCCTATGCCCACAAATGGCCATCTATGCCTTGATGAAAATGGTATTGACTTGATCACAAGGTATACCGCTCCATGATTGGTTCTTTATTGTACTTATGTGCATCTAGGCGGATATAATGCTTAGTGTTTGCATGTGTGCCCGATTTCAAGCTGCAAGAAGGAATCACACCATAAGGCTGTGAAGCATATTCTTCAATATCTAGCTCACACACCAACACTAGGATTATGGTACCCCAAGGGCTCTGATTTTGATCTCATTGGATATTACGACTCGACTATCTTTGGTGATCGTGTGGACCATAAGTCAACTTCGGCACTTGTCATTTCCTCGGATAATCTTTGGTCTATTGGTCCTCAAAGAAAGCGAACTGCGTATCCTTTGTCTCTGCGGAAGCTGATTACATTGCTGTTGGCTCTTCTTGTGCTCAAGCTGCTTTGGATGAAACAAACACTCAAGGACTATGGCGTCAACGTGAAGAATGTGCCTCTCCTCTGCGACAATGAGAGTGCCATCAAGATTGCTCACAACCCAGTTCAGCACTTTCGAAGACAAAGCACATTCAGATTCATCATCATTTTCTTCGTGATCATGTGTTGAAGGCGACATCTCCATCGAGCACGTGAAGGTGAAGAACAGCTAGCTGATATCTTCACTAAGCCCTTGGATGAGAAGAGATTTAGCAAGTTGTGGTGTGAGCTAAATATCTTAGAATCTTGAATGTTCTTTGAAAAGGACACACACCACGACACTTATGCAAAATTGATGACTTAGATGTGCAACACATGAAGAAAGCGTTTTCTTCAATCAATGAAGAATAACACTCTAAGTGTGAAGAAATTAATGAAGAATTTGATTCTCGAACCCTATGACAATTATGCAGCGGTGTATGAAATCATCATTCTTATCTGATGGAGTCACGCCACCACAAAAGTTGAAAATCTTCAATTTGAGTTTTCCTCAGTTTTGAAATTCTTCAGTTTTCAAATTCTTCAACTTTGCAAAATCTTCATTGTTTCCGTCGTTTTCTTCATTGGCTATATATATATATATATATATATATATATATATATATATATATGAGTTTATGTCCTCTACAACATTCACTTATAGCTATTTCTTCAAGTTTTTTTACGCTAAGTGAATGTGATGGGACCCTTCCCCTCTATGCTATACTCAACCCAATCTATTCACAAATTCTTCATATGCGTTCTATTTGAAACTCGTTCAAAATCTTCACTATGTCCTTGTCATTTGAAGAAATTGCGAGCGAAACTTTAAAACAAATCTTATCCAAATTTTGGTTTTGCCGCTCAAACCGTTCCGCATCCCACAATGCATTATTCTATTCACCCACGATCGTACGATCTCAACTACGATGCGTGGGTGACACATGTCGCGAGAAGGAGAAAGGGCAGGGGCACGTTCGTCCCAAATCTTCGGGCAAACAGTTTCTACCGTGTCTATAAATACCCCTCTCCCCTTCCTCACTTCATTTACTCCGCCCGATCGCTTCTCTCTCGCTCAAGCTCCTCAAACCCTAGCGCCGCCGCTACTCCATCGTCGCCGGTGAGGCAGAGCTTCGCTGCCTCGACCTCGTCGCCATCGCACTCACGCCGACCGCGGAAATCTTCACTCCGCCGCCGCCGTAGCTGTCTTCCTCTGCCAAGTTAAGGCGTGGGAGATCTAACCTGACGAACTTCACATCTGTTCTTCTCAGTTCATCGTGTTCTTCACTTAGGGTAATTAAAAGTTACTTTTATTACTCACTTTGATTCTCAAACTTTCCTGAAAATCTTCAAAGGTGTTTATTCTTCAAATCTTCACACATATGAACACCTCACACATCATATGATCTTGAACTATTTCTCTAAGCAATCATTTTCTTCAAGATTCCCTAATTGTGTGGATCTTCGATCTGTACAACTCTGGAACCTAAGACAAGAACGCTTAGTGAAATTCCTCAAGGTTCATCTGGTCAAATTCCTCAAAACTTGTTCTTTTGAAAAACCTTACGAGAAGCATATGACCTCTCCAAATTCCTCGCACCTATACTCTGTTCACGGTACTCATATCTGCTGCTGAATCACTAGGTTCTCATCAACTTAACTCATTTGCAGCATTCCTCGAAGAAAAACTGCATACTTCTTGAGAGAATTCGATTGTTCAAATTCCTCAAGCTGAAGAATATGGCGGAAGGTAAAGCAGAGAAAGGAGGAAAGAAACTGAGGTTATGACTGCGTTTGAAATCCACGAGAAATTTATCTTGACTATTGCACACTGATGAAGCAAAATTTGGCAAAAAAAACAAAAATCAGCGCAAGGTGCGCATCTGGAGATTGAGCGGAGATGGGCAGCGGAATGGAGGAATCTGAGATATGTGACTCCAAAATACATGAGAAATTAGCCCTCATCCTCCATGCCCAAGAGCTCCATTGGCTTTTGGCCAAGAGGTGACACCACTAGCATCAAGCGTGGTGAGGACTTTCCTGAAGAATGGGCTAAGCGTCAAGCTAAATTGGCAAGACAAGCGAAGGAGGCAGTAAAGAAATTCAATGAGGATTCTGCCACTGCTACTGCTACTGAGGCCTCGGTCAAATCGAGGAAATCCATGCCAAAGAAGCCTGCTCGTAAGCCAAGTGCTTCACCAACAGCGCCCTCACGGCAAATTCCTCACACTACTACTGCTCCACCAAAGTCCTCAGCAGCTCCTTCAAAGTCCTCAGCTCCTGTGCATCTGGCTACATGTCAAAGGACTGCTGGTTTATCGATTTCCTCTGGTGTTTCACAAGTTCCTCGGCTGCAAATTTCCTCATCGGGCCCCCCTTTGTTGAAGACTAAAGCAACAGCTGGACGCGGTCCTCGACCAAGTCCAAAGAAGAAATAGGTCGTGTTTCACGTGCCTTCTGATGATGAAGCCTCTAATGATGAACTTGCAGAAATCATCAGAGACAGACAAGTGAAGGCCGCTAGAGCCAAAGGCACATATGTGCCACTGCTTTTGGATCCGAGGAAGATCCTCGACTACATTGACCTCTAGCATAAGGATCCAAACACCCCAATGCCTGATTTTCATCTGACTCCTGGTCAAAGTCACATGCTGACCCATTTCATCACTGAAGAAATGGAAGTTTGAAAAGGCAAGAGATCAAGAAAGTGCAATCTGAGAAAGAAGCTCACGAAGAAAAATGTTGTCGAGAATGACACGAGGAACTTCTCGGGCTCGATCTGAAATTCAAGCCCTCAACAAAGACTTTGATGCCTACTATGCTGATTGGCAAGGAGCTAAAGTGAGATTCATCAATCGGCGAAGAAATTCACAAATGTTGCAGCCCCATCGCAACAAGAAAATCTTGAGCTGCGAGACTCTGCTCGGCTCTTTGAAGAAACATGCCCTGCACGCACGATGACTTTCGACTCTCTGAAGAAAATGCTAGTTCGGGGCTGGTGAAGAAATTCCAGCATTGAAGAAATTGCCGGGGCATCCACTAGTAGTGCGCTGAAGAAAATGAACCGATTCCTCGGCTCCTCCGCGCCTACACCAACTCCAATTCTTCCATCGCATCGATGTGAAGAAAACCAAGCTGCTGAGCGAGCTGCGATGAAGAAAAGGAAGGCATCAGCTGCGTCAAATTCTTGACTGCGAAGAAGATGAAGCCAATGACCAGCTCACTCGAAAATCCAATTGATCTTGTTTGATTTCCTCCATGCCATCAAAGGACCTTGTTCCTTTGGAGAAGACTATGAGATCCCAAGCGGATCGATGAAGAAAATCATTCTGCTGCTTCGTCGGGCAGATTGATGAAGAAATTAAAATGGATGAAACCCTTCAACGCTGTCATCTCCTCACCTATGCCTCGGTTCACGGTGAAGAGGCTGGTGTTGAGAAGTGAAGATGAAGATGTGGATATAGGATGCACCACACCTGTGATGAATGATGACTTTTGGGAAAGTCAGCATCCCAATACTCCTCTCTTCACACCTATCCAACAGATTCCTCAGTCCCCTGCAACAACAGTTCAAATGGGCTCTGAAGAAACTCAACCCACTCCCTCTGTGCATGAAGACATTCCAGCCGCTAGTGCTGAAGACCCTGCTGCTGCTAATCCTCGGGTTGCACGAAGAGGAACGAGAAATTCCTCGGCTGAAGAACTGAGCTCGCGATTCTGAGGTGGTGATGCAACTCACGACACCCCTCTGCCAAAGCCAAAGAATCCATTCTCAAGCAAGCGAAGTTCAAGGCTGAAGACTTCTTTTGAGCATGTATTCTTCATGACTACAACCCCTATGACTCTACTCGCATAAGGAAGAGGCGTTTACGGACTGCTAGTCAAGGCCAACTTCTATTCCTGTCTTTGTTTGACAAAGACAAAATCTTGATCATGCACATATTCCTCACGTGGATATGGAATCTCTGCCATGCTTGAGCAGTCCTCGGTGTTCTTCACGATGCGGGATTACTCAATTTCTGCGACATCTCGATTGGAATGAAGAACTCATTCTTGAGTTCTCGCTACTGCTTGCATATCCTTGGAGGCTGAAGATGTCAACTCATGGGTGTTGGATTGGATGGTGAAAACACTCACTACAAGGCACCGACAACTGAATTGCCGTGTCCTTCCTCTCAATCCTCCCCATGACGATTTGCGTTGCATCTCTGTGACCTTGAGCTGACAAATCACTATATGCAAGTGCTCATGAAGCCTTTGAAGCACAGGTAGGCCCCATGAACCAAATTCCTCGTCAAGGAATTACTCTATGTGCCTCGGTGTCTATCACATTACAGCGAAGACAATGAGTCCTATCAAAGGCCACGACTCAAATGATGAAGAAGTCGTTGGCATCATGAAGAATATGCTTTTCAACATCATTCATGGCATTCCGTCAACTTCCATGATTTCTTCATGAGGACTACGGGCAATATTGCTATGTCACCATTCGATTTGAAGCCCTATCGCCTTGGATTATGAGATTCATCGGGGCAAGATCTTCCTTTGAATTACAAAGTGACACTCTGAACCCGGCAGCTACTTGCCTCCCATTTAAGTCCTCAAGCGGACGGTTTCATCGGTGATGATAAAGGCAAGGCAGCTCTTTGTGATCGATGAAAACATTCGTCCATTGGATGGTCAATTTTGCAAGGCTGCATCTTACTCTACCAATGATGACTCTACCACACATGACTCTGCCGCAAATACCTCAGCCAAGCAAAATCCTCAAGCCACAGCACCCAGGGTGATGACTGACCGTGAGTTACTCCTCAGTCTTCATCAGAAGGTTGATCGCAATCACAAATGGGTAAAGCGTCAGTTTGGTGCACTTCTTCACAATATGACCTCAACACACAATCAGTGAAGAAGAACCAATACTACCTTCATGAAACCTTCAACCACACCTGGGCTATCCTCACTCATGTCTATATTTGAAGAAGCTGAAGACTATGGGTCTCAAGGAAGAATTTGGTGATGCGCACCTCCTCAGAAGAAATTCAAGAGGTCAAAATTCCTCCTTTGGTGGCCAGCTCTTATTCTTCATCGCGTGACAGCGATGAGAATGAAGATTTGGGCGACAACTGCGGCAGAGCCTGCTACAACAAACAACCCGACAACGGCTGGCGCTCCTCCATCGACTTGAAATTCTTCAGGGGCGTTAGTCCTCAGTTTCAACCCTTTTGGTCATTTGATGACAAAGGGGGAGAAATCTGAGTTAGTCTTCAAGCGGGTCTATATTAAGGGCATTTTTTTAAGTTACAACTCTCGTTCTTTTGAATCTTTTATTTGGATCGAGTTGTAACCTTAAACCCGATGGTGCGCTGATACTTTTGTTGCATTATGCTTTTGATGCTTTTGGCATGCTTATTCCTCGTTAATGACATTGCACGCATGCTGAATCTCATCAGGCACCATATTTCATCATGCATTTCAAATTCTTCATATAATATATCAAATGCGTGTATGAATTACAAGATATAGGGGGAGATCTCCATGATTCAACTCTTCAAATGTGCATTGCCTCAAACACAAATTCCTCACTATGCACATCTTGAGGAGTTCTTCTATATCTTGCTATCAAATTCCTCAATATCAGTATTTACACTTCATACATTTATCCCTGAAAACTTAACCTATATTGTCATCAATCACCAAAAGGGGAGATTGTAAGTGCATCTAGTGCCCTTAGTGATTTTGGTGTATTGAAGACTTATAGGTTAAGGGACTAATCGTTTGTGAGTGTACACAGGTCTATAAGTCTATGAGGAGTTTGATATTTCTGAGAGAAAGTCGACCCTAAAATGAAGTTCTTGTTGAAGACTTTGATATTACGAAGACTTTACGAAGACTTTGAAAGTGAAGAAATTGGTGTGACCTTGAAGACTTGGTATTCATTTGAGGAACATGAAGCGTGAAGACTTTTGTTTTCGTAGTTTCATTTTCTCTTTCTTGAGTCATAAAACACCGTCTTTGTTAAAGAATTCGAGAAATACTAAGGAAAATTTCCATGTGATGCTCAACTCAAAATCCTACATCTACCAATCCCTTGAGTGAAGCCTTTGGAAATCTCATACAGTTTAGTCACTTTCTTGATGTGAGAGCGAAGTTCTTACAGTGTTGATGAATTTATTCGGCGAGGAGTTAGGAATTCGCATGTCTTGAATTGCCTACGATGAGAACATGATACGAGAATTTGAGAGTCAAATTTCCGACCATTCTTGTCTTCTTGTATGCTGTCCCAAAATATCTTATCCACCTAACGGTCATATCATTGAAGGGCATTTATGTCTTATCATGTCGGGCTGCTCCTAGGCTATAAATAGCCGCCCTACAACCACTAGCTGGTTGGCTGCTCGAAGAACTTGACACTTGTCATTTGAGAGCAACCCATCCTCAGGGACTTTGGCGAAAATCATCGAGTGAGAAAACCCAAAACCAAACCCTACAAACCCAAAGTGATTGAGCATCTTGAAGAAATTGATCTCGTGGATCGGCGCTTATTACCTTTGAAGCTGTGCTTCTTCCAGACGGTTAGGCATCATGGTCTAGAGCATCCAAGAGGAATTGTGGATCGCCGAGTGACCAAGTCTGTGAAGGTTTGGAAGTCGCTGAAGACTTACCACAGTGATTGGGCGAGTGCATGTGACCTTAGTTCAAGGAGAATCTGGTGAGGCTGGGTGTCTGAGCTGCGTGCTTTCGATGTTGGGTGTCGGGGCTGTGTGTCCTCGAGTTTAAATACTCGGCCGCTCCAACGGGCGTACAAGCTGAGGCAGCAAGTTGGAACTGGTCTACCAAATCATTGTCTTCACCAACCTAACTGGTTCTATTTCCTCAACCCTTTCATTTCCTCATTCTTGTGTTGAGTGTTTGTTCATATCTGTGTTTGAAGACTTATTGAAGACTTTCTCAATTTCCTCGGATCAATTTCTTGATCTGTTTGTCTTCACCTTGTGTTATCTGTGATTCGCTTTACGTACTCGGTGCTTGTCTTCATTTCATCTTGATGACCATGCTTGTATACTGTTATGCTTACTTGAGTACTTATTCCGCTGCTAGTAGTTCTTAGCTAAGAAATTTCCTCACGGCAAATTCCTCGGTGAAGAATTCATAAAATCGCCTATTAACCCCCTCTAGTCGATATAGCGTACTTTCATACATGGGCTGTGTGGGGAGGCTGCCGCCCACGAACACCTATGGGGCGGAGCCCTTGTTTGTCTTGATGCTGGCGGAGGGAGCACAAAAGCAGATCGTGGCGAGCGAGCAGGCGGTTTTACCCGAGTTCGAGGCGCGATGGACGCGTAAACCCTACTCTGCCTTGGTTTGTATTGAGCTCGGGAGCTTGAAGATCTCTGATGTCGGCTACACGGCGTGAGAGGTGTCAGGTTTCCCCCGACCCCCACGTTGTGCATGGGCCTCCTTTTATAGTGCAAGGGTCACGGCGGTGTCAGCGTGGGAGAAAGGGGTAAAAGCGTAAAGAGGTGGTAGTTGGAGCAGTGCGGGGAGCGGTGGAGCTACGGTCGTGAGCGATGGTTGCTACCTACTTTGTGATGGGGACAAGGGCATTTAATGCCGTCGCCGTCGACCCAAAAGCTCCGCCCTTGTGTCTCCGTGCCGCGGCGATGGATCCACCACCGTGGAGTGCCACCGTGCCCCAGGCTGCCTGCCATCGCCCGCAGCGTCCTGGAAAGGCCCAGGCGTGGCGTGGTGCGATGAAACTGGGCCAGGCGGCGCCTGGCGCAACTCTCGGCAAGCACCTTGCGGGGTCTTATTTGCGGGCAGGGAGCTTGCGGGCTCTGTAATTTAATCGCTCCCGGGCCCTCGCCAGGGCATATAAGCGCCCGGCGTGTCTTCTATGATGTAATCTTTTAGTCTTCTGGCAAGCTCCTCTTGCGGGGCCTTGCGTGAGTGATGTAACCTTGAGCACAGAGCGGCCTTCCGGCAAACTCCGCTTGCGGGGTCTCGATCTTCTGTCTTGTATACTTCGTCTTTGAATGGCTTGACATGGGCGGGAAGGTCTTGGCGAGCACGTGGTAAACCTGCTGCGGGAAGCTGCTGCTGCCGTGCACAAGTTAGAGTCTTGAGGTACCCCTACCTTAATACACCAGCAGGAGCCCGGGCTGGGCCACCTGCAGTGCGGCGCTGTTGGGCCAGGCCCAAAGCGATTGCAGGCAGGCACCGCTGACCTGGCGCGCCGAATCCACTTCCGCATCTGCCGCATCCCCCGTAGCAGCCGCGCGTCGATTGCGGCGTCGTGGGAGGCGTGGGCGGCGTGCGGTCCTTAGGGCATCCACTCCCGTGATCGTGGTGCGGCGAGTCACTTCACCCGTCGCTCGGCCTGCTTTTTCGCCGCGGCCCTCATGCATGGGGTGGGTGGGCGG
Organism: Aegilops speltoides; assembly: GCA_021437245.1. Classification (NCBI taxonomy): domain Eukaryota; kingdom Viridiplantae; phylum Streptophyta; class Magnoliopsida; order Poales; family Poaceae; genus Aegilops; species Aegilops speltoides. The sequence goes on from JAHHZJ010002004.1 coordinate 43,651, forward strand.
CGAAGTGGGAGAACCGAGCCGTCCGCAGGCGAAGATGGCGAGTCGGCCCGCTCCTCTGCCCTCCTCGCTTCCCGATTGGCGGGCGGGCGGTTGAGCCCCACCTCGCCCTTTAAAAAGGCGGAAGGGAGCACAATGGTCTCACACTTCCTCTTCTCCTTCGTCTTCAACTCCGTTCTTCTTTACGCTATGGAAGGAGAAATCCTAGTTCTTCAGCGGTGGCAGCGAGGCGCCTCCAGGCAGCGCACTTCTCCCTATCCGCACCCGTGGCGGGCCGGCCACGAGGGGGAGAGGCGTGGCATGAGACGAGCGGCGTGGTCGGCGCTTCGGGAGGCGGTCGTGGCGATGTGCCTCCCGTCTCCTCGGTGGCTCCTTTCCTCGGCGGTCCATCTTGGAGCGATCCACAGGAGTTCTTCATCAAGCTGCGCCCGGCGCCTCGTCGCCGCCTCGGCTGCCGGCCCGTTCGCGGCGCGATGGAACGGATCCACCGAGTGATGGAGTTGCGCATGAGGGGCTGTGGGATCAGCGGCACTTTCGAGTGAGTGTCGTGTCCCCAGCCCGGCGTGATGTGCCGATCGAGGTGGAAGGCGTTCGCCCATCCACACAGCTTGGCGGGGTTTACCCTCCATTTCAAGTTAATGGAGGGTGACCTTCGCCGTCAAGGTCTTGAGGATTCGGGACCGGGCGAGATCTTGTGTGGACAGCTCCTCCGATGTGAGGTCCCTCCTCGGCGAGTGGCGAGGAGGGAGCGGCAGCGGCGATGGCGAGGATGGCGGGTCCGACTAGGCGTCGGATCTTTGCGTCGCGCGCCACCGGCGACCCCATCATCGGGTCGCCCGACCTTGAACTCCGGGGCCGTCTCCTTGGGCGGTGGCGTGGGGAGGCTGCGGAAGAGGAAGAGGGGTGGCGGCAAGGCCGTCAAATCGAATCTGAGGCGAGAGCCCTCGTCAGTATCTTGGCGTCCCACCACCTCGTCTTCAAGCTCGCCTCCGGCGCCTCCGTCTCCGCCAAGCTCTGGCGGCCCAGGAAGTTCTCTTGGTGTCTTCTGGCGCCGTAGCTCTCCTAGGCTCCCCTTTTGCCCTTCGGCAAGCTTCTCTTGCGGGTCCTCCTTGACCTAACTCTTGAGCGAGGAAGCAGGGAGAGGAATTACGGGCATCTTATCTTCTAATTTGTAAGCCCTTGGGCCTTAGTTGTATTTAAAATATGTAATCCTCTCTATCATGTTTTCATCCTCTATGGACTTGTACTAAACTAGGATGTTTTTAATGAAAAGAGGCAGCTTGTCGGACGCGTCTTTTACTTGATTTCGTGCATTGTATGTTCCCATCCCTCGCTCTCGGGAGCTTGCGGTGTGAACACGCTTCTTGAGTCACGGGACATCAGCAGCCATTGGCGGTGTTGCTTCCGACAAGCAACCTTGCGGGCGATTCTGGCGCACTTGTGTTTGTTGGCGGACTCGGAAACAAACCAAAAGCATAAAGCTGAACCACGACACAACTCCTCAGCGCGGGGTTTTACAAGACACGCTTCGTTCAGGGCGCAGCCCGCTTTCCCGGTCCATGAGAGGATGCATGACGAGGATGAAAAACTTATCTGATTCGCAGCTTTTGGTGCTATTATCGGCGGGAAGGAATCTTGCACTTTTCGCAGCCCGGCAACTCTGGCTCCGCCAAAATCCAGTCTTTGGTGTGCTCTTCTGGTTTCTCCTTGTTGCTGTAATTTCAGCCATGAAAACAGTGAGATAGGTCTGCAACAGTTTCATTATTTACATGTATATGTATATAAATCCTCTCTGTGCGACTTTGCAATATGATGCGTGCCTTGCCCTTCGTATGTTTATACTCTCGCTGCTAGGGAACTTGCGGTACTAACACACTTGCTGAGTCTGGAACATCAGCTGACTTCTTGGCGGTGTTTTCTCCGGCAAGAAACCTTCTCGGGCCAGCTGCGGTCGCTCGAGTTGTTGGCGGACTTCGAAACAAATCGAGGGCGCAACTCAGCCGCGAGTTAGCTCCTCAGCGCTAAGTTTCTCATCTGAAGGGCATCTTCTGGCGGGGCTTGCTCGTTACACCCTCTACTTTACACCCTTTGTGCGCTTTTACCCTCGCTTCTAGGGAACTTGCGGCAAGGGCCCTTGCCATGCAGTGCTGAGTCTTGAACTTCGAAGCAGCCCGCTGGCCAAGGTCTTACCGGCAAGCAACCTTGCATGACTAGTCGCATAGCGCACTTAGCTTGCTGGCGGACTCAGCGAAACAAAGGCGCGACACTTGTCGCAGCTCACATAAATCGTTGGCGTGCTCGAAAACAAGATAAAGTGCGGCTATCCACGGGTAGGTTCCTCCGCGCGCGGTATTGCGTACAAAGGGCGAAACACGAGGAACATAACATAAAAAGCATGGAACTAAGGAGTGCTCTGCCGCGAAGCTCGAACGACTTAGCTTTTCCATTTCAACAATCCGTCGAGGCCGTACTCCTCCCGATCCTTCCCCTTGTATGTTCTCGTCCTTACGCTTCAAGAGGCCCACAGTATAAACATGCTTGCTGGCGCGGGGCATCATGACCAGTGGCGGTGCAGCCCGGCGGGAAGAACTTGTCGGGCTGGTTGCGGCGTGCTTTTATCGTCGAGTGGACTCAAGGCGAACCGGCGGCGCAACCCAACCACGATCGACCCTTCGCGTCGAGGTCCCTCATACGAGGTATGGATTCTCGGTACAACTCAAAAGTTCGGAGCTTGGCAATTTTCTTTGCCCTCTTGGCGGTGGACGGTCGGCGGGGCTCGATAGCACGTCCTCGGCGGCAGTATGGCGCTCGGGGAAACGCGCTGCGGAGTGAGCACGAGCTGCCGTCCTTGCCAAGCTTGATCTTTGGCTGGTCTGTCTTTGTTTCCTCGCACTTGCGGTGGAGCTCGATGGCGCGTCCTCGGCGGCGGTGCAGCGCTCGAGGAGAGTGCGCTTGCGGGCGAACACGAGCTGTCCTTGCGGACTTGGCCTTCTTCTTCCCCGGGAGCTTCAGCGGCAAGTGTATTCTTATCGGCGCAGCTGCGCATCGGTAGATCTTGTCGGCGCGAACAAGCGCATCCTTCTTATCGCCGTGGGCGGTGATGGCGCTTATCGGCCCGGCATCTTGAGTGCGTTGTAAGCATGATGGGAAGCTGCCATGAACTTGGCGAGGCGGGGCGGCGAGTATTCCATTGTATGGCAGCGGAATATCGGCAGCGTCGAAAGTGATCGCTCGATCCTGAAATTGAGCTCCCGCCAAAGGTCACCGGCGAGTGATCTTTCCCTTGGGCTTACTCCGTCCGGGTTGATTCCTTGGAAAGGACGGTCTCTTGAGCTCGCCATCGGAATTTGGAGTTTCTTGATCACGGCGAGAGGAGATCAAGTTCGGCCCGACCCGCCGTCAACCAACATTTGGTGACCTTGAGGTTGCGGATGGTGGGCGAGACCAGCATCGGCAAGCACCCGACAGCGGTGGTGCGGTCGGGGTGATCCTCAAGATCAAAAATGATGGGCGTCTGGACCATTTGAGAACTGCGTGACTCCACAGGCGGCTCGCTGCATTCACCTCACGCACCTTTGCTTTAGGCTGGCGGTGGGAGGTGTCTGAAGCGCCACCGTCGGCCTTACAGGACCTCCTTGGCCTTCGGAACTCCTGCTCGCTGTTATCCTCATCCTCCACGTCTTCGTCGTCGTCTTCTTCATCCTTGTCGCGGCCCGGGGAGGTCGATCACCTTGTCATTGCTTGGCCTTGCGCTGGCGTCCTCCTCGGCCATTGAATGGCGCTTCTTCTCGGTTCTCCTCCGCCACCTTGGGCCTTCTCTTTGTCGCGCCTCTCGTACTCAGCTTTTTGCTGCTCGGCGAGATAGTCGGCGCTTGCGATTGTAGAGATCGTGGCCCTTAGTGCGGTGGATTTCTGATATTGCTTGTCGGGCCGTCTGCTTGTCGGCTGCCGCTTCTGGCGAGCTCCTTGCGGAGCCGCCTGCTGTGTTTGCTTGGCGGGAGCCTCCTTGCGGACTTCTCGGCGGCAAGCACCTCTTTCTTGTTCTTCCTTGGTTGTTCCGCCCGGCTCCTCTTTGCGGGCGGCGTCGTCATTGTCGCTTTCTCTGCGCTGACATCCTCCCCGAGTCTCCTCCCCTCTTCAGCAGCGTCTTGCCTATCAACCGAGCATAGAGCTCGTGACATCCGAATCTTAGTCATCGCCATCTCTTCACGCATCTGGCGGCGATTCGCGCGTTCGGTGGAGCAGCGGCTGATAACATGGCGAAGTGGTTTATCGAGATGTTGTCTTTGCACACGGGTGAAGCGTTGGATATACTGCGCGAGGATTCTCCTTCATACAGGCCAAAATGTGGAATCGCTCTCTGGGCGTGGGGTTTGTGGCCGCCCGATGAAAGGCGCCAACAAAGCGATGGCAAAGTCGCCCAAGAAGAAATGGAGCCTTCGGCAAGTGCATAAGCCAAACGAGCGTTCGGCTTAAGCGCAGCGGAAATGGTTCGCCGAAATCTTCTCGTCCGCCCCGGCAGCTTTGCACGCGATGGTGTGAACCGAGAATTCCGAGGTGCGTCTTGCCGTCGTATTTCTCGATCGTCGGGCTTGAAATTCTTCATCTTTGAGCCTTTGGGCGCGCCGCGGCTTCGCGGGTGAGCGCAGGGCAGCCTGCAGCGTCTGACAAGTCGCTGGTTCACCGGTAGCGCGCGCGTCGGCAGCGTTCCAGCTCTGGTCTGATTTCGCCCGAGCTTCTGGCGGCGCTTCGATAATGGTCGGCGTCTTCTTGTCGCCGATCGTCGAGGACTGGCGTTGATCCCAACGAGCCCGCGGATCCGGCGATGCCGTGGAGCCGTCGTCGGCGTTATTCGTGTGGCGGCGTCTTTTGCCTGCGGCGGGAATGCGGTGGTTGCACCCGGCGGTCTTATCGCCGTCGGCCTTCGTCTTCTCAGCTTGCCACGGCGCGAGTCGCCGGCTCTTGTGAAAAAGTCGTTGTTAGCGAAGGGATCGAGGCTCGGATGGTAGCCCTCGATCTTGACCTTGTCGCTTGTTGGAGAAATCGAGAAGCGATTCGCCCTTCGGCGCTTCGCGGAGTGGATTGGGCGAAGCGGCGGTGCGAGGCGGGATATGCTCGGACTCTAACAGCGTTAGAAGGAGCGAGTCTGCCCGGCGCCGCCGCTTTACTGTGCTTTCGGGCGGTGGTCGGAGCATCCCGAAACCTCGGTGTGTCCTTGCCCGGCGGCGGATACCACCTCCGTGGTGCTGGCGCTGCTGGGTTGTCGTGTCTTTGAGATGGGCGCAGCAGCGTCCACGGAGAGACGGCGCGGTCATCCGTCTTGTCCTTGGATCTGGTGGCGCGCGAGTGTCCTCGCCGGCGACCACCCTTCGGCAGCGTCTCCTCCGCCCACCGTTGGCTCGGTGGTGGCGGATGAGCAGCGCCGAACTGCAACCTCGAAGCCTTCTTCTTGGGGCCATGGCGCAATTGTTGATGAAGTCGCTGATGAAGCTGGAGAGGTTGATGAAGAACGGCGCCAGCGTGAGCGCGGATCAGGTCCGCACAACCTCGGCGCCCCTACTGGCGCGCCAAAGATGTCGAGGAGGCTGCCGCCATGAACACCTATGGGGCGGGCCCCTTATGCATCTTGATGCGGCGGAGGGAGCCTGAAGCGGATCGTGCGAGCAGCGGCGGTTTTACCGAGTTAGACGCGATGGGCGCGTAAACCCTACTCTGCCTTGGTTTGTATTGAGCTCGGGAGCTTGAAGATCTGATGTCGGCTACACGGCGTGAGAGGTGTCAAGGTTTCCACGAACCCCCCCACGTTGTGCATGGGCCTCCTTTTATAGTGCAAGGGTCACGGCAGTGTCAGCGTGGAGAAAGGGGTAAAAGCGTAAAAGAGGTGGTAGTTGGAGCAGTCGCGAGAGCGGTGGAGCTACGGTCGTGAGCGATGGTTGCTACCTACTTTGTGATGGGGACAAGGGCATTTAATGCCCGTCGCCGTCGACCCAAAAGCTCCGCCCTTGTGTCTCCGTCGCCGCGGCGATGGATCCACCACCGTGGAGTGCCACCGTGCCCCGGGCTGCATAGCCATCCGCCCCGCGTCCTGAAGGCCCAGGCGTGGCGTGGTCGATGAGCTGGGCAGCAGCGCCTGGCGCAACTCTCCGGCAAGCACCTTGCGGGGTCTTGACTTGCGGGCCGGGAGCTTGCGGGCTCTGTAATTAATCGCTCCCGGGCCCTCGCCGGGCGCATATAGCGCCGAGGTGTGTCTTCTATGATGTAATCTTTTAGTCTTCTGGCGAGCTCCTCTTGCGGGGCCTTGCGTGAGTGATGTAACCTTGAGCACAGAGCGGCCTTCCGGCAAACTCCGCTTGCGGTCTCGATCTTCTGTCTTGTATACGCCGTCTTTGAATGGCTTGACATGGGCGGGAAGGTCTTGGCGAGCACGTGGTAAACCCTGCGCGGGAAGCTGCAACTGCCGATGCACAAGTTGGGAATCTTGAGGTACCCTACCTTAATACACCGGCAATTTGGGTGCGTAACGAGATTATCCTCATTCTTTGCCTGGAAGAATTACATCTTGGAAGCACCGCTGGTACCGGGACTGCTGCAGATGCAACTAACGGCGTTAGAGCGTCGCGGCATATAATCTTGATGACTACTCGATAGTTCGAGTGTGCCATGCTTTCGGCTTGGAACCGGGTCTTGGCGAGGTTTTGAGCGTCATGGAGCATATGAGATGTTCGAGGAGTTGAAGTTAATATTTCAAGCAAATGCCGGATTGAGAGATATGAAGTATCCAATAAGTTCTATAGCTGTAAGATGGAGGAGAATAGTTACATCGGTGAACACATACTCAAAATGTGCGGGTATAATAATCACTTGATTCAAGCTGGGAGTTAATCTTCACGATGATAGTGTCATTGATAGAATTCTTCAATCACTACCACCGAGATATAAGAGCTTTGTGATGAACTATAATATGCAAGGGATGGACAAGACTATTCGAGCTCTTTGCAATCTTGAAAGCTGCGGAGGTAGAAATCAGAAGGAGCATCAAGTGTTGATGGTCAATAAGACCACCAGTTTCAAGAAAAGGGCAAAGGGAAGAAGAAGGAACTTCAAGAAGAACATCAAACAAGTTCTGCTCAAGAAAAGAAACCCAAATCTGGACCTAAGCACGAGATTGAGTGCTTCTCTTGCAAGCGGTGGACCTTTGGAGCGGAACTGCCCCAGTATTTGGCGGATAAGAAGGATGGCAAGGTGAACAAAGGTATATGTGATATACATGTTATTGATGTGTACCTTACTAATGCTTGCGATGGCTTTGGGTATTTGATACTGGTTACATTGCTAATATTTGCAACTCGAAATAGGGACTACGGATTAGCGAAGATTGGCTAAGGGCGAGGTGACGATCTTGGCGTAGGAAATGGTTCCAAAGTCGATGTGATCGCGATCGACACGCTACCTCTACATCTACCATCGGGATTAGTTTTAGACCTAAATAATTGTTATTTGGTGCAGCGTTGAGCATAAACATTATATATGGATCTTGTTTGATCGAGGCGGTTATTCATTAAATTAGAGAATAATGGTTGTTCTATTTATATGAGTAATATCTTTTATGGTCATGCACCCCTGAGGAGTGGTCTATTTTTATTAAATCTCGATAGTAGTCATACACATATTCATAATGTTGAAGCCAAAAGATGCAGAGTTGATAATGATAGTGCAACTTATTTGTGGCACTACCGTTTGGATCATATTGGTGTAAAGCGCATGAAGAAACTCCATACTAATGGACTTCTGGAATCACTTGATTATGAATCACTGGGTACTTGCGAACCGTGCCTCATGGGCAAGATGACTAAAACTGCCATTCTCTGGAACTACGGAGCGAGCAACTGATTTGTTGGAAATCATACATACTGATGTATGTGGTCCAATGAATATTGAGGCTCGCGGCGGGTATCGTTATTTTCTCACCTTCACAGATGATTTGAGTAGATATGGGTATATCTACTTGATGAAACACAAGTCTGAAACATTTGAAAAGTTCAAAGAATTTCAGAGTGAAGTAGAAAATCATCGTAACAAGAAAATAAAATTTCTACGATCGATCGTGGAGGAGAATATTTGAGTTCTGAGTTTGGTTTACATTTGAAGCAATGCGGAATAGTTTACGCAACTCAGGCCACGGAACACCACAGCGAAATGGTGTGTCGAGCGTCGTGTCGTACTTTATAGATATGGTGAGATCTATGATGTCTCTTACTAATTTACCGCTATCGTTTTGGGGTTATGCTTTAGAGACGGCCGCATTCACGTTAAATAGGGCACCATCAAAATCCGTTGAGATGATGCCTTATGAACTGTGGTTTGGCAAGAAACCAAAGTTGTCGTTTCTTAAAGTTTGGGGCTGCGATGCTTATGTGAAGAAACTTAAACCAGATAAGCTCGAACCCAAATCGGAGAAATGTGTCTTCATAGGATACCCAAAAGAGACTATTGGGTACACCTTCTATCACAGATCTGAGGGCAAGATTTTTGTTGCTAAATTCGGATCCTTTCTAGAGAAGAAGTTTCTCTCGAAAGAAGTGAGTGGGAGGAAAGTAAAACTTGATGAGGTAACTATACCTGCTCCCTTATTGGAAATTAGTTCATCACAAGAACCGGTTCCTGTGACAACTACACCAATCAATGAGGAAGCTAATGATATTGATCATGAAACTTCAGATCAAGTTACTACCGAACCTCATAGGTCTACGAGTAAGATCCGCACTAGAGTGGTACAGTAATCCTATTGCGGAAGTCATGTATCTTGACCATGGCGAACCTACGAACTATGAGGAAGCTCTGAGCCCAGATTCCGCAAAATGGCTTGAGGCCATTAAATCTGAGATGGGATCCATGTATGAGAACAAATTATGGACTTTGGTTGACTTGCCCGATGATCGACAAGCCATTGAGAATAAATGGATCTTCAAGAAGATGACTGATGCTGATGGTAATGTAACTGTCTACAAAGCTCGACTTGTTGCGAAAGGTTTTCGACAAGTTCAAGGGGTTGACTACGATGAGACTTTCTCACCCGTAGCGATGCTTAAGTCTGTCCGAATCATGTTAGCAATTGCCGCATTTTATGATTATGAAATTTGGCAAATGGATGTCAAAACTGCATTCCTGAATGGATTTCTAGAAGAAGAGTTGTATATTATACAACCGGAAGGTTTTATCGATCCCAAAGGTGCTAACAAAGTGTGCAAGCTCCAGCGATCCATTTATGGACTGGTGCAAGCCTCTCGGAGTTGGAAGAAACGCTTTGATAGTGTGATCAAAGCATATGGTTTTATCTGAGACTTTTGGAGAAGCTGTATTTACAAGAAAGTGAGTGGGAGCTCTGTAGCATTTCTGATATTATATGTAGATGACATATTGTTAATTGGAAATGATATAGAATTTCTGGATAGCATAAAGGGATACTTGAATAAAAGTTTTTCAATGAAAGACCTCGGTGCAGCTGCTTACATATTGGGCATCAAGATCTATAGAGATAGATCAAGACGGTTGATTGGACTTTCACAAAGCACATACCTTGATAAAGTTTTGAAAAAGTTCAAAATGGATCAGGCAAAGAAAGGATTCTTGCCTGTATTACAAGGTGTGAAGTTGAGTTAGACTCAATGCCCGACCACATGAGAAGATAGAGAAAATGAAAGATGTTCCTATGCTTCACCATAGGCTCTATCATGTATGCAATGTTGTGTACCAGACCTGACGTATGCTTAGCAATAAGCTTGGTAGGTAGGTACCAAAGTAATCCAGGAGTGGATCACTGGACTGCGGTCAAGAATATCCCGAAATACCTGGAAAGGACTAAGGATATGTTTCTCGTTTATGGAGGTGACAAAGAGCTAGTCGTCAATGGTTACATCGATGCAAGCTTTGACACTGATCCGGACGATTCTAAATCGCAAACCGGATACGTGTTTATATTAAACGGTGGAGCTGTCAGTTGGTGCAGTTCTAAACAAAGCATTGTGGCGGGATCTACATGCGAATCAGAGTACATAGCTACTTCGGAAGCAGCAAATGAAGGAGGCTGGATGAAGGAGTTCATTTACGATTTAGGTGTCATACCTAGTGCATCGGGACCAATGGAGATCTTCTGTGACAATACTGGTGCAATTGCCTTGGCAAAGGAATCCAGATTTCACAAGAGGACCAAGCACATCAAGAGACGCTTCAATTCCATCCGGGACCAAGTCCAGGTGGGAGACATAGAGATTTGCAAGATACATACCGATCTGAATGTTGCAGACCCGTTGACTAAGCCTCTTCCACGAGCAAAACATGATCAGCACCAAGACTCCATGGGTGTTAGAATCATTACTGTATAATCTAGATTATTGACTCTAGTGCAAGTGGGAGACTGAAGGAAATATGCCCTATAGGCAATAATAAAGTTATTATTTATTTCCTCATATCATGATAAATGTTTATTATTCATGCTAGAATTGTATTAACCGGAAACATGATACATGTGTGAATACATAGACAAACTTAATGTCACAAGTATGCCTCTACTTGACTAGCTCATTAATCAAAGATGGTTATGTTTCCTAAACCATATACATGTGTTGTCATTTGATTAATGGGATCACATCTTTAGGTGAATGATGTGATTGAGTTGACCCATTCCGTTAGCTTAGCTATTGATTGTTTAGTATGTTGCTATTGCTTTCTTGATGACTTATACAAGTTCCTATAACTATGAGATTATGCAACTCCCATTTACGGAGGAACACTTTGAGTGCTACCAAATGTCTAGCGTATGCTGGGTGATTATAAAGGAGCTCTCAGGTGTCTCCAAAGGTACATGTTGAGTTGGCGTATTTCGAGATCAGGATTTGTCACTCCGATTGTCGGAGAGGTATCTCCGGGCCCTCTCGGTAATGCACATCACCATAAGCCTTGCAAGCAATGTGGCTAATGAGTTAGTTGCGGGATGATGCATTACGTAACGAGTAAAGAGACTTGATGGTGATGAGATTGAACTAGGTATTGAGATCTGGCGATCGAATCTCGGGCAAGTAACATACCGATGACAAAGGAACAACGTATGTTGTTATGCGGTTTAACGATAAAGATCTTCGTAGAATATGTAGGAGCCAATATGAGCATCCAGGTTCCGCTATTGGCTATGACCGAAACAGTTCTAGGTCATGTCTACATAGTTCTCGAACCCGTAAGATCCCTTGCAACAAGGTTTCGATGATAGTTATATTATGAGTTTATGAGTTCTGATGTACCTAAGTTTGTTCGGGGTCTTGGATGAGATTACGAACATGACGAGGTGTCTCAAAATGGTTGATACATGAAGATTGATATATTGGAAGCCTATATTTTGATATCGGAAGTGTTCCGGGTGAAATCGGGATTTTACTGGAGTACCGGGAGGTTACCGGAACCCCCCGGGAGCTTAATGGGCCTACATGGGCCTTAGTGGAAATAGAGGGCAGCAAGGGGAGTGTGGGGCGCACCCCCAAGGCCCAAACCGAATTGGTTTAGGGCAAGGGGGCCGGCCCCCTCTTTCCTTCTCCTCCTCTCCCTTTCCTTCCCCTCTCCTAGTCCAACAAGGAAGGAGGGAGTCCTACTCCCGGTGGGAGTAGGACTCCCCATGGCGCACCCCCTCCTAGGCCGGCCGCCCCTCCCCCCTTGCTCCTTTATATACGGGGGCAGGGGACACCACTAAGACACAACAATTGATCTCTTGATCTCTTAGCCATGTGCGGTGCCCCCCTCCACCATAGTCCTCGATAATATTGTAGCGGTGCTTAGGCAAAGCCCTGCAACGTTAGAACATCAAGATCGTCACCACGCCGTCGTGCTGACAGAACTCTTCCACGACATTCTGCTAGATCGAGTCCGGGGATGCGTCATCGAGCTGAGCGTGTGCTAGAACTTCGGAGGTGCCGTGGTTTGATTGCTTGATTGGTCGGGCCGTGAAGGCGTCGACTACATCAATCGCGTTGTTCTAGCGCTTCGCTTTCGGTCTCTGAGTGCGTGGACAACACTCTCCCCTCTCGTTGCTATGCATCACCATGATCTTGCATGTGCGTAGGATTTTTTTGAAATTACTCGTTCCCCAGCGAATCGCCCATCCTCGTCGTGCACGAGGGGCTCATAGCCCCAGATGCATAAAGCTGTCCTTGTTGCCGTCTTCTGGCGATGATGCCAGCCTACGTCGGTGCCATCTCCTTCCCGGGCCCTTTATTTGGCGGACTCTGACCCCTCGTTAGGCCGGGGCCTGGCGGAAGCCTCTGCGACCTACATCAGCTCTGGGCCGACCTCCAAGGCGTCGGCAGGTGCCTCATGAGGGAACACATGGAGCTGGTCTCATGGTCGCTCCAGGCTAACACGTCCACTAGGACAGCCTGGGGCCCGACTGAGGCCACCGCCATGGAGAGCAAGAGGGAAGCCGGCGAAGCTTTGAAGGCCCGTGACGCGACGCTATCCAGCGCCACGTCTGCCAAGGAGCGTTGCGACAGGGCATTGAGACGTCTCCAACGTATCTATAATTTTTGATTGTTCCATGCTTTTATATTACCCCTTTTGGATGTTTATGGGCTTTATTTTACACATTTATATCATTTTTGGGACTAACCTACTAACCGGAGGCCCAGCCCGTATTGCTGTTTTTTGCCTATTTCAGTATTTGAAGAAAAGGAATATCAAGCGAGTCCAAAGCGGAATGAAACCTTGGAGCGTGAGTTTTGGAACGAACGTGATCCAGAGGACTTGGAGTGCAAGTCAAGAAGCAGCCGAGGCCTCCACGAGATAGGAGCCCCCCTTAGGGCGCGCCCCCTATCTCGTGGGCACCTCGGGCATCCGCCGACATACTTCTTCCGCCTATATAAGCCTACGTACCCCGAAAACATCCAAGGAGCAGATGAAATACAATTTCTACCACCGTAACCTTCTGTATCTGCGAGATCCCATCTTGGAGCCTTCGTCGGCGCTCCGCCGGAGGGGGAATCGACCATGGAGGGCTTCTACATCAACATCCTTGCCCCTCCGATGAGTTGTGAGTAGTTTACCACAGACCTACGGGTCCATAGTTATTAGCTAGATGGCTTCTTCTCTCTTTTTGGATCTCAATACAATGTTCTCCCCATCTCTTGTGGAGATCTATTCGATGTAAACTCTTTTTGCGGTGTGTTTGTCGAGATCCGATGAATTGTGGGTTTATGATCAAGTTTATCTAGGAATAATATTTGAATCTTCTCTATATTCTTTTATGTATGATTGAGTTATCTTTGCAAGTCTCTTCGAATTATCAGTTTGGTTTGGCCTACTAGATTGATCTTTCTTGCCATGGGAGAAGTCTTAGCTTTGGGTTCAATCTTGCGGTGTCCTTACCCAGTGACAGAAAGGGTTGCAAGGCACATATTGTATTGTTGCCATCGAGGATAACAAGATGGGGTTTATATCATATTGCTTGAGTTTGTCCCTCTACATCATGTCATCTTGCTTAATGCATTACTCTGTTCTTATGAACTTAATACTCTAGATGTAGGCAGGAGTCGGTCGATGTGTGGAGTAATAGTAGTAGATGCAGGCAGGAGTCGGTCTACTTGTTGCGGATGTGATGCCTATATACACGATCATGCCTAGATAATCTCATAACTATTCGCTTTTCTATCAATTGCTTGACAGTAATTTGTTCACCCACCGTAATACTTATGCTATCTTGAGAGAAGCCACTAGTGAAACCTATGGCCCCCGGGTCTATCTCTTATCATATTTGCTTCCAATTTACTTTTATTTGCATCATTACTTTTTGCATCTATATTATAAAATACCAAAAATATATTTATCTTATCTTATTATCTCTATTAGATCTCACTTTCACAAGTGGCCGTGAAGGGATTGACAACCCCTTTATTGCGTTGGTTGCGTGTTCTTTGTTTGTTTGTGTAGGTGCGTGGGACTTTTGAGGAGCCTCCTACTGGATTGATACCTTGGTTCTCAAAAACCGAGGGAAATACTTATGCTACTATTGCTGCATCACCCTCTCCTCCTCGAGGAAAACCAATGCAAGCTCAAGACGTAGCAAGAAGGATTTCTGGCGCCGTTGTCGGGGAGGTCTTCGCTCAAGTCAAGACATACCAAGTACCCATCACAAACCCATCTCCCTCGCATTTACATTATTTTCCATTTGCCTCTCGTTTTCCTCTCCCCCACTTCACCCTTGCCGTTTTATTTGCCCTCTCTTTCCCAATCTCCTCCTCTCTTTTCGCTTGCCTTTTTCTATTTGCTTGTGTGTTGGATTACTTGTTGCCATGGCGCAAGATAATACCAAGTTGTGTGATTTCTCGAATACCAATAACAATGATTTCCTTAGTACTCCGATTGCTCCTCTTAATGATGTTGAGTCTTGTGAAATCAATACTGCTTTGCTGAATCTTGTTTTGAAAGATCAATTCGCCGGCCTTCCTAGTGAAGATGCCGCTACTCATCTAAACAACTTTGTTGATTTGTGTGATATGGAAAATAAGAAAGATACGGATAACAATATTTTCAAATTGAAGTTATTTCCATTTTCACTTAGAGATCGTGCTAAAGTTTGGTTTTCGTCTTTTCCTAAAAATAGTATTGATTCTTGGAACAAGTGCAAAGATGCTTTTATCTCTAAGTATTTTCCTCCCGCTAAGATTATCACTCTTAGGAACGATATTATGAATTTTAAACAACTTGATCATGATCATGTTGCCCAATCTTGAGAAAGAATGAAATTGATGCTTCGCAATTGCGCAACTCATGGTTTGAATTTATGGATGATCATACAAATTTTTTATGCCGGTTTGAACTCTGCTTCTAGAAATCTCTTAGATTCGGCCGCGGGAGGCACGCTTATGGAAATCAGGTTAGGAGATGCTACAAAACTTCTTGATAATATTATGGCTAATTATTCTCAATGGCACACTGAAAGGTCTTCTAGTAAAAAGTGCATGCTATAGAAGAAATTAATGTTTTGAGTGGAAAGATGGATGAACTTATAAAATTGTTTGCTACTAAAAGTACTCCTCTTGATCCCAATGATATGCCTTTGTCTTCTTTGATTGAGAATAATAATGAATCTATGGATGTGAATTTTGTTGGTAGGAATAGTTTTGGAAACAATGCTTATAGAGGAAACTTTAATGCTAGACCGTTCCCTAGTAATTCCTCTAATAATTATGGAAATTCCTACAATAATTCTTATGGTAATTTTAATAAGATGCCCTCTGATTTTGAGAATAGTGTGAAAGAATGTCAAAAGAATTTTAATGCTTTGCTTGAAGAAAAATTGCTCAAAGTTGATGATTTGGCTAGGAGCGTTGATAGACTTTAAGCTCGATGTTGATTCTCTTAAACTTAGATCTTCTCCTCCTAAGCATGATATCAATGAGTCTCTCAAAGTAATGAGAATTTCCATTGACGAGTGCAAGGAAAGAACCGCTAGATTGCGTGCTAAAAAAGATAGCTTTATAAAAGCGTGTTATTCTAGTTTCCATGAAAATAATGTTGAGGATCTCAAAGTGATTGATCATCTCCTATTAGATCTATGTTTTGCAATATGAATTTTGATAATTATGGGACTGATGATGAGTCAACTTTTCCTAGAAGGCGTCCCAAGAATTCAGAGTTTTTGGTTCTTGATGCTAAATTTGGTAAAAGTGAGATTGGAGAGGTCACAACTTTAAATAGTATTGAACCCACTATCTCGGATTTCAAGGAATTTGATTATGATAATTGTTCTTTAGAAGGTTGTATTTCCTTGTTGCAATCCGTTGTTAATTCTCCTCATGCTTATAGTCAAAATAAAGCTTTTACCAAACATATCATTGATGCCTTGATGCAATCTTATGATGAAAAACTTAATTTGGAAGTTTCTATACCTAGAATACTTAATGACGAGTGGGAACCTACTATAAAGATTAGAATTAAATATCATGAGTGTTTTGCTTTGTGTGATTTGGGTGCTAGTGTTTCCACGATTCCGAAAACTTTATGTGATATTCTAGGTTTCCATGATCTTGATGATTGCTCTTTAAATTTGCACCTTGCGGATTCCACCATTAATAAGCCAATGGGAAGGATCAATGATGTTCTCATTGTTGCAAATAGAAATTTGGTGCCCGTAGATTTTATCGTTCTTGATATAGATTGCAATCTTTCTTGCCCTATTATTCTTGGTAGACCTTTCCTTAGAACGATTGGCGTGATTATTGATATGAAGGAAGGGAATATAGATTCTAATTTCCATTAAAGAAAGGCATGAAGCACTTTCCAAGAAAGAAAGTCAAATTACCTTATGAATCTATCATGTGGGATACTTATGAATTTAGTGCCAAAGATGGCTCCCGTTAGATCTATCTTTGCTTTTATGCCTAGCTAGGGGCGTTAAACGATAGCGCTAGTTGGGAGGCAACCCAATTTTCTTTATGTTTTTTGTTTTTGCTCCTGTTTAGTAATAAATCTTGCATCTACCTTCTGTTTAGATGTGTTTTTATCTTTTAGTTAGTGTTTGTGCCAAGTAGAACCTATAGGATAACCTATGATGATAGTTGATTTGATTCTGCTGAAAAACAGAAAGTTTACACGCACGAATATAATTTTGTTAAATCACAGTAACGTGATTTTGCGTTGATTCTTTTTGCTGCTGTTCAATAAACAAATTTTCCAGGACTTCCTATTTTGGTAGGATTTTTAGAGTTCCATAAGTTTGCGTTAGTTACAGATTGGTACAGACTGTTCTGTTTTTGACAGATTCTGTTTTTCGTGTGTTGTTTGCTTATTTTGATGCATCTATGGCTAGTAAATTAATTTTTGAACCATAGAGAAGTTGGAATACAGTAGGTTTAACACCAAAGTAAATAAAGAATGAATTCATTACAGTACCTTATGTGGTGGTTTTGTTTTCTTTCACTAACGGAGCTTATAAGATTTCCTGTTGAGTTTTGTGTTGTGAAGTTTTCAAGTTTTGGGTAAAGCTTTTATGGACTATGGAATAAAGGGTGGCAAGAGCCTAAGATTGGGGATGCCCAAGGCACCCCAAGATATTCAAGAATAGCCAAAAGCCTAAGCTTGGGGATGCCCCGGGAAGGCATCCCCTCTTTCGTCTTCGTTCATTGGTAACTTTACTTGGAGCTATATTTTTATTCGCCACATGATATGTGTTTTGCTTGGAGCGTCGTGTATTATATTAGTCTTTGCTTTTTAGTTTACCACAATCATCCTTGCTGCACACACCTTTTTGGAGAAGCCTACTTGATTAGAATTTGCTAGAATACTCTATGTGCTTCACTTATATCTTTTGAGCTTGATAGTTTTTGCTCTAGTGCTTCACTTATATCTTTTAGAGCACGGTGGTGTCTTAATTTTGAAGAAATTTCTAGCCTCTCATGCTTCACTTATATCTTTTTTAGAGTCTTCTAGAACAGCATGGTATTTGCTATGGTTTTAAAGTTGGTCCTAGAATGATGAGCATCCAAGTTGGGTATAATAAAACTATCATAGAAAAGAATTGGATGCTATGATCAATATGATGATTGATAATTGTTTTGAGATATGGAGGTAGTCATATTAAAGTCATGCTAGTTGGGTGATTATGAATTTAAAGAATGCTTGTGTTGAAGTTTGTGATTCCCGTAGCATGCACGTATGGTGAACCGCTTTGTGATGAAGTTGGAGCACAATTTTATTTATTGATTGTCTTCCTTATGAGTGGCAGTCGGGGACGAGCGATGGTCTTTTCCTACCAATCTATCCCCCTAGGAGCATGCGCATAGTGCTTTGGTTTTTGATGACTTCTAGATTTTTGCAACAAGTACATGAGTTCTTTTGACTAATGTTGAGTCCATGGATTATACGCACCCTTTCACCCTTCCATCATTGCTAGCCTTTCTTGTGCCGCGCAACTTTTGCCGGTACCATACACCTACCATATACCTTCCTCAAAACAGTCACCATACCTACCTATTATGGCATTTCCATAGCGATTCTGAGATATATTGCCATGCAACTTTCCACCGTTCCGTTCATATGACACACATTACTTTTGTCATATTGCTCTTTGTATGATCATGTAGTTGACATTGTATTTGTGGCAAGGCCACCTTCATAATTTTCATACATGTCGCTCTTGATTCATTGCATATCCCGGTACACCGCCGGAGGCATTCATATAGAGTCATATCTTGTTCTAGCTTTGAGTTGTAATTCTTGAGTTGTAAATCCATAAAAGTGTGATGATCTTCATTATTAGAACATTGTCCTCGTGAGGAAAGGATGATGAAGACTATGATTCCCCCACAAGTCGGGATGAGACTTCGGACTTTACAAAAAAGAAAAAAAAAAAAAAAAGAGGAAGGCCAAAATAAAAAAAAAGAAGGCCAAAGAAAAAAAAAAGGAAGAAGAAAAAAGAAAAAAATAAAAATGCTACTATCTCTTTTTTCACACTTGTGCTTCAAAATAGCACCATGATCTTCATGATAGAGAGTCTCATATGTTGTCACTTTCATATACTAGTGGGAATTTTTCATTATAGAACTTGGCTTGTATATTCCAATGATGGGCTTCCACAAAAATGCCCTAGGTCTTCGTGAGCAAGCAAGTTGGATGCACACCCACTTAGTTTCTTTTGTCGAGCTTTCATATATTTATAGCTCTAGTGCATCCATTGCATGGCAATCCCTACTCACTCACATTGATATCTATTAATGGGCATCTCCATAGCCCGTTGATACGCCTAGTTGATGTCAGACTATCTTCTCCTTTTTGTCTTCTCCACAACCACCATTCTATTCCACATATAGTGCTATGTCCATGGCTCACGCTCATTTATTGCGTGAAAGTTGAAAAAGTTTGAGATTATTAAAGTATGAAACAATTGCTTGGCTTGTCATCGGGGTTGTGCATGATTAAATACTTTGTGTGATGAAGATAGAGCAATAGCCAGACTATATGATTTTGTTAGGGATAACTTTCTTTGGCCATGTTATTTTGAGAAGACATGATTACTTTGATTAGTATGCTTGAAGTATCACCATTTTCATGTTAATATGAACTTTTATTTTGTATCATTTGGAACTAAACATTCATGCCACAATAAAGAAAATTACATTGAGAATTATGCTAGGTAGCATTCCACATCAAAAATTCTCTTTTTATCATTTACCTACTCGAGGACGAGTAGGAATTAAGCTTGGGGATGCTTGATACGTATCCAACGTATCTATAATTTTTGATTGTTCCATGCTATTATATTACCCCCTTTGGATGTTTATGGGCTTTATTTTACACATTTATATCATTCTTGGGACTAACCTACTAACGGAGGCCCAGCTGTATTGCTGTTTTTTGCCTATTTCAGTATTTGAAGAAAAGGAATTTCAAGCGAGTCCAAGCGGAATGAAACCTTCGGGGCGTGATTTTTGGAGCGAACGTGATCGAAGGACTTGGAGTGCAAGTCAAGAAGTAGCCGAGGCCTCCACGAGATAGGAGGGTGCTCCCCCCTATAGGGCGCGCCTCCTATCTCGTGGGCCCGTCGGGCGTCCACCGACGTACTTCTTCCTCCGATATAAGCCTACGTACCCCGAAAACATCCAGGGAGCAGACAAAACACAATTTCCACCACCGTAACCTTCTATATCTGCGAGATCCCATCTTGGAGCCTTCACCGGTGCTCCGCCGGAGGGGGAATCGACCATGGAGGGCTTCTACATCAACATCCTTTCCCCAACGATGAGTTGTGAGTAGTTTAACCACAGACCTACGGGTCCATAGTTATTAGCTAGATGGCTTCTTCTCTATTTTTGGATCTCAATACAATGTTCCCCCCTCTCTTGTGGAGATCTATTCGATGTAAACTCTTTTTGCGGTGTGTTTGTCGAGATCCGATGAATTGTGGGTTTATGATCAAGTTTATCTATGAATAATATTTGAATCTTCTCTGAATTCTTTTATGTATGATTGAGTTATCTTTGCAAGTCTCTTCGAATTATCAGTTTGGTTTGGCCTACTAGATTGATCTTTCTTGCCATGGGAGAAGTGCTTAGCTTTGGGTTCAATCTTGCGGTGTCCTTACCAGTGACAGAAAGGGTTGCAAGGCACGTATTGTATTGTTGCCATCGAGGATAACAAGATGGGGTTTATATCATATTGCTTGAGTTTATCCCTCTACATCATGTCATCTTGCTTAATGTGTTACTCTGTTCTTATGAACTTAATACTCTAGATGCGTGAGGATTCGGTCTATGTGTGGATTAATAGTAGTAGATGCGAGGAGGAGTCGGTCTACTTGTTGTGGACGTGATGCCTATATACGATCATGCCTAGATAATCTCATAACTATTAGCTTTTCTATCAATTGCTCGACGATAATTTGTTCACCCACCGTAATACTTATGCTATCTTGAGAGAAGCCACTAGTGAAACCTATGGCCCCGGGTCTATCTCTTATCATATTTGCTTCAATTTACTTTTATTTGCATCTTTACTTTTTGCATCTATATTATAAAATAACAAAAATATATTTATCTTATCTTATTATCTCTATTAGATCTCACTTTCATGAAGTGGCTGTGAAGGATTGACAACCCCTTTATTGCGTTGGTGGCGAGTTCTTTGTTTGTTTGTGTAGGTGCGTGGGGCTTTTGTGGAGCCTCCTACTGGATTGATACCTTGGTTCTCAAAAGCTGGGGAAATACTTACGCTACTATTGCTGCATCACCCTCTCCTCTTGAGGAAAACCAGCATAAGCTCAAGGCGTAGCAAGAAGGATTTATGGCGCCGTTGCTGGGGAGGTCTTCGCTCAAGTCAAGACATACCAAGTACCCATCACAAACCCATCTCCCTCGCAATTAAATTATTTGCCATTTGCCTCTCGTTTTCCTCTCCCTCACTTCACCCTTACCGTTTTATTTGCCCTCTCTTTCCCAATCTCCTCCTCTCTTTTTGCTTGCCTTTTTCTATTTGCTTGTGTGTTGGATTACTTGTTGCCATGGCACAAGATAATACCAAATTGTGTGAGGCGCTACTGGCGAAGAGCCGAGAGGCTGTCCTGAGGTTGGTGCGGCCATGAGGGTGCCCTCAGTTGTTTATTCACCAGCGCGGAGGATGGTGCTTCCACTTTAGTGTGGGCATAGCCACTCCTCAGCCGTGTCGTCCGCCAGCAAGGAGCATGGGGCTTGTACTGGTGCATGGGCATAATCGCTCCTCGTCCGTGTCGTCCACCAGCATGGAGCATGGGGCTTCCACTGGTGCATGGGTGGGAGTTCCCTCTGGGGGAGACTCTAGGGAACGTACAACCCCGTTCGCACGCATAGCTAGCACGACACAACTGGAGGAGGTGTATCTGGGCACTCGTGAGCCAGCACGGGACCACGAGGCCCTACCTCAAGGCAGGTTGCGCCTGATTTTTGCGGCATGGGGCGCGCGTAAGACACCTGTGGGGCAATGGGGGCCCTGCACCGAATGCCCCTCCAGAGGTTATCGCATGAGAAGGTCAGACACCAATGACCCCAGGAGGTGACGTGAACAGGGCCGACCCGTCAGGCAGAGCCCAACCATTGGTTTTATTGATGCTGCAGGGACGGTCCCGAGCATAGACGTCGTGCCAAGTCTTCTCATGCAACGATCCCATGGAAGAATAGTTGGCGCACGGCTCCCTCTGCGGCAAAGCGCCAAACTGCGGTTGTATGTGAAAGGATTGAGATGTACCTAGAGGGGGGGGGGGGTGAATAGGTACAATTAAAAATTTTAATTGTTACTTAGCAATTTTAGGCAATAATGCGGAATATGAAGTTGAGCCTAACAATTGCAAGTGTGAAGCTATGAGCTAAGCAAGGTAAACAAGTAACTCAAGTAGGAGAGTAAGCAAGCACAATATGATATAAGTAAAGACTAAGAGACAAGTAACCACAAGTAGGGAGTTAGGGTTAGGGATAATTGCAACTCCGAGAGACGAGGATGTATGCCGATGTTCACTTCCTTGGCAAATGCTTCAACATAAGAGAAACATGAATAGCTAGCTAGAAATAGTTCTCCCCCATGGCAACAACTACCTAAAAAGGGACAGAGAGAACCCTCAGACAATCACAGGTCATCATCATTTGGATCTCCACTCCCACCAGCTTCGTCGAGGAAATCAGCCCACTCAGGCCCCGAAGGAATACCAAAGTCAGAAGGAGGAGCTGCTGGGAGGCGCTCATTGTCACTCACATCAGTAGCCCCAGAGTCATAGAGATGAGACTTCAAGGCATTCTTGGAAGTGATCAAGCGAGTGACAACGTCATGGTTGTGTGTGCAGTTGAAGGAGAACACCTTAATCATGGCAGAGTGAGCCTTGCCGATAAAATGAGCAAAACTCCCAAAGGACGCCGAGCTGGCATTAGTAGGATGGGACCTAGCGGCAGACCTACGAGCAGGAGCAGACTTGGAGGAACCTTGTGGAGCAAAATAATTGGATATGTGAGGAGGAATAATCCACTTCTCATGCACATGGGTGCGGACAAGGGAGAATGGAGCCACACTCTCAATAAGAGCCTTAATGAATGGAGCATGAGGAAAGGTATGCTTATACTGAAAGATAGCAAGTCAGATTTCATGCCAAAAGAAATGAGGAACATTAATCTTGCCTTTGGGAGACTCATAGAGATGAGACATGAGATCAATGCAATAACTCTTGCAAGAACCCTTGTCACCCATCTTAGGATAGATGGTGCGAATGATACATTGATAGATGATGTAGTACGGAGATCTCCAAATAGAAACTTGATTCAAATCCTTCATCTTTTCCTCCTCAGTAAGTTCATCAATTCCCTTTAGAAGATAGCCACAAGCCTCAACCGCTTTGGGTTTGTGATTTGGATCATCTTTATGGATCTTGAATCCAGTGTCCAGAAACCCAAGAGTAGCAACAAATTGAGCACAAGTGGCAGTGAGCTCGGTGTCAGAGGTCATCCAGGTGACGGTCTTGTTAGGAGCAAAGAAGCAAGTGGCATAAAATTGATGGATAGCAGCCTGATCAAAATCATGTTGAAAGGCAAACGGAGCAGCAAGACCAGATGACTCAATGAGCTCAATGGCACCCGGATACTTCACGGGATGTTTCTGAATGTAATCTAAGCCAATGAAGTGGTGCAGAGACAAACCCTTTGGGAGGACAATAGAGGTGTAGATATCATCCTAAACATTTGTGCGAAACCGTTGATCCAGAGAATCTTGGACCACCTCGAATTGATCAACATCGCGCCAGAACTTAAGATATGCTGGCTTGGGCACTTTTGTGATGTCCTTGAGGATACACCCATGAAGTTGAGGAGCCTCAAGAGGTATCTGGTGACCATCAGCATGCAGCTGATCGGGAGGAGGAGCAGGCATGTGAGAGGCCCTATGAGAACTGCGGGGGTAGGACGAAAAGGTCACTCGCGCACCACGCTCCTGCTCCTCTATCTCTTCTTCATAGTCAGAACCCTCGGAAGAGGAGGACTCCATGATCACTGGACGTTTTCCAGCATGCTTGCGTGAATGCAACTCCTCCTGGGAGTCATCAGAACCACCACGACGGAAGGCTAAAACCAAGAGGAGAGGAATATGTACAAACATAGTGAGCCCCTGGCCCGAATGGAGATGGAAATGATGAAAATTGAAACCGAAAGGACATAATTACCGCGGACAGAGGTACTCCTGGCATCCTTGTGAGTGGTATGCTTGATTTTCACCATCGTGGGACGAACCTCACCTGAGAGATTATCCAAGAGAGAAAGGGGATCACAACCGTGTGCACGAACGAGTGACGGAACCGAGAGAGAGAACCAAGAAACACAGCAAGGGAGGAGTACCAAATCGGGAAGAGGGGCGATGACGAGGAGGAGAGGGCGCGGCGAAGCAGCTACCTGCAGGCAACGACAAGGGAGAAATTGCCCTCCAGGTAGCGTGGCGGCTGGCTCAGTCGTGGGGAGGGGGAAAAGAGGATAGGGCAACCGTTCAGCCTGACCCTAGAGTATATACGTGAGCCACAACGATCATCGGACGACTGATCGTGGTCGGACGTCCGTGCACTGGTGGACGTGCCAGGCAATGGGCGAGCGGTCAACCATGGACGTCCGAGACCTGGGGGAGTAATTTAGGGTTGTGCAAGATTGTTGTACAGCAGCCGGACAACCAAGTGAAGTCGGTCGACCGGAAACTATGAGTCATCGGACGTCGGAGAACCGTCGGACGACCGGTGGCAAAAGATTTGGCAGATGGCACACGACATATCTAGGGGAACGAAAAACCAGGAATAGGTATATGACAAAATACTATGGACAATCAGACATGTAAAATACCACATGGTGAGCAACTAGACACGCAAGTTAAGAACCCAAAACATGATTGGACAACCTATCCTTTTGAGGAGAGTCGGTGGCCAATAGGCCACCATGTGTGAGTACAAGTGTCATGATGCTGCAAAAATAGTGTCCTTGGGCTTAATAACATGACTCCATCATTTTAAAATACCATAGTTCAAAGAACATGGTAACTTTGAGAGTGTTTGTTTTATTTATGCATTATATAGGGAGAGAATACTCATGAGTTGAGAGTCTCCCCCTAAATATATCCCTACATCTAAATAAGACATGATGACAAATGCATGAATGGGTAATAGATTTTACATAATGTTGTCAAGCTCCAAGACACCAAGTTCATGCCTAAGTTGACAAAACCTTGCTTCATCCAATGGCTTGGTGAAAATGTCTGCAAGTTGAATATCTGTACCGACATGATCAATATGAATGTCACCCTTTTCCACATGATCTCTCAATAAATGATACCTAATATCAATGTGCTTGGTGCGGGTATGATCTTTGGGATTCTCAACAATATTGATGGCACTTTCATTATCACACAGAAGAGGCACATGTCTATATGTGATACCGTAATCCTTCAAAGTTTGCCTCATCCATAGTAACTAAGTTGCACAACTGGCGGTTGCAATGTATTCAACTTCGATGGTGGAGAGAGCAACACAATTTTGCTTCTTTAAGGACCAACTTACCAAGGAGCATCCAAGAAACTGACATGCACCTGAGGTGGACTTCCGTCCTACTTTGTCTCTAGCCCAATCCGCATCCGTGTACCCAATGAGATCAAACTTAGCATCCCTGGGGTACCATAGACGCAACTTTGGGGTGTGAACAAGATATCTAAGAATATGCTTAACCGCCTTATGATGACTTTCCCTAGGGGAAGCTTGAAATCTAGCACACATGCATACATTGAACATGATATTTGGTCTAGATGCACAAAGATAAAGTAGTGAACCAATCATAGAGCAGTAAGTAGATGGGTCGAAAGGAATACCATTTGTGTCTTCTTGAGTACAATTTTGGTTGGCATGGAAGTCTTACATGGTGGCATCATACATGCCAAACTTCTCTAGAATATCCTTAAGGTACTTTGCTTGAGATAAGAATATTCCTTCTTGAAATTGTGGAATTTGGAATCCGAGAAAGAACTTCAAATCCTCATTGAGTGACATCTCAAAGTTCTTGGTCATGGAAGCTGCAAACTTCTTGCACAAATGAATGTTAGAAGAACCAAAACTGATATCATCTACATAGATTTGGCATAAAATCAAATCACCCTTGTCCCTCTTAGTAAAAAGAGTGGGATCGATCACCCCTCTCACAAAACCATCACCGAGTAAAAACTTCTTAAGATGATCATACCAAGCACGAGGTGCTTGTTTGAGAACCATCTGAGCCTTATGAAGTTTATACACATAGTCTTTGTGATCAGGATCAAGGAACCCAGGTGGTTGTGATACATATACTTCTTCTTGTAGAGGACCGTTAAGGAAAGCACTCTTCACATCCATTTGATGTAATGTAAAACCATTGAAAGCAGCATAAGCAAGTAAGATGCGAATAGATTCAAGACGGGCAACTGGAGCAAAGGTCTCACCAAAGTACAAACCTTCAACTTGTCAGCACCCTTGTGCCACTAACCTTGCCTTGTTGCGGATGATCATACCATTCTCATCTTGCTTGTTCTTGAAAATCCATTTTGTTCCAATGACATTGTGTTCCGTAGTTGGCCTCTCGACTAATAACCACACTTGGTTATTTCAAAGCTGTTCAACTCCTCTTGCATAGCAATGAGCCAATCGTTGTCCATCATTGCTTCTTGTACCTTGAGAGGCTCAACACTAGACACAAACAAGAAGTGAGCACAAAAGTTTGTCAATTGTTTTGAGTGATTCTACCTTCCGATATGTCGGTGAGAATTTTATCAACATCAACACGACTAGCCACTAGGGGCTTCTTTGGAGGTTAGGGTTTGCGAGGTTCAACTTCATGTCCATCATCCACGTCCTCAACATATGGATCATTTATGTGTGGTGGTAGATCTTCTTCTTCATATTGCATTTGTTGAGGTTCATCATCAATGATTGCACTTTCTTGTTCTTGCCCTTGATGATGATCTTGTTGTTAAGGATTATCATGAAGAGTGACTTGAACATCTTATTGTACTTGGACTAAGGGCATTGGTTGAGTAATAGGAGCTTGAGGAGGTATAGGTGTTGAAGTAGTTTGATGATGTGTGAATCTTCCATCTTCTTCCTCATCATCATGAGGTTCTTGTTCCATTGGAAGAAGTGCACCAACACCCATGGTCAATATATCTTGAGAAGAATCTTCTTCACCTACATCACTTAGATAAACTTTCTCCCCATGGGAGCTATTAAATTAATCAAACACCACATCACAAGTTTCTACAACACATCCAATGGATTTGTTGTAGACTCTATAGGCATGAGAGTTTGAGCCATTGCCAACAAATATGCCCTCAATTGTCTTGGATTGAAATTTTCCTAACCGTTCTCTTTTGTTGAGGATGAAACATTTGCACCAAAATACACGAAAGTACTTGACATTCGACTTGTTCCCAGTTGGGAGCTCATATGGAGTCTTCTCCAATATAGTGCGGAGCAAGAGCCGGTTTGATGCATGACATGAGTGTTGACAACCTCGGCCCAAAAACTATGTGGCAACTTGTATTCATCCAACATGGACCTTGCCATCTCCACAAGTGTACGGTTCTTCCTTTCGGCCACACCATTTTGCTGAGGAGTGTATGGCGCTGAATGTTGATGCTCAATCCCTTCATCACTAAGAAATTCTTCCAAGGTGTAGTTCTTGAACTCAGAGCCATTATCACTCCTTATTGCCAAGATGTCTTTATCAAACTTGTGTTGTGCTTGCTTGGCAAAATCAATAAAGGTGATCTTCGTCTCGTCCTTGGATTTGAGGAAAAACACCCATGTATATCTTGAGTAATCATCAACAATGACAGGCCCATACTTTTTCCCACCAAGACTATCGCATGAAGGAGGCCCAAAAAGATCCACATGAAGGAGCTCCAAAGGCCTTGAAGTAGACACAATATTCTTGGCTGGGTGCTTTGATTGATGTTGCTTCTTGGCTATGCATGCACTGCACACACACGATCTTTCTCAAAGGAGACATTGTTTAGTCCAATGATGTGATTACCTTTTAAGAGATCTTGAAGATTTCTCATGCCGACATGGGCTAGCCGGCGATGCCATAGCCACCCCTTGTCAGCCTTGGCCATTATACAAGTTGCATGGAATGTGCTCTCTTTCGAGAAATCAACTGTGTAAAGGTTGCCATCCAACTCTCCAACAATGGCCACTTCGAGAGTATCTCTCTTAAAGACTTTCACATCCGTTAGTCCAAAGAGTGTATCATAACCAAGAGAAGCCAATTGGCGAACATAAAGCAAGTGATATTTAAGAGCTTGAACAAGCACGACATTTGCAAGAGACATGTCATTTGTGATAGCCACCTTGCCCAATCCGAGTACCTGTCCATTTGATCGACCACCAAACATAATGCCCATAAATGGTTGTATAGCTTCCATGAAATTAGAGCAATTTGCTATCTCCGGTCATATGATTTGTACATCCACTATCGATCACCCATTTCACTCCACTAGAAAAAAACTACACACAATTATGACTTGCACTACAAAAAAAAGACACATCCGTGACATTTTGGGCGAGCAATTTTTTTCTGTCATCTTTGTGGCGCCCTCGATTCAATCGTACACTAATCATGCACGCAAATGTGTACGATCAAGATCAAGGACTCACGGGAAGATATCACAACACAACTCTAGACACAAATGAAAATAATACAAGCTTTGTATTACAAGCCAGGGGCCTCGAGGGCTCGAATACATAAGCTCGATTACACAAGAGTCAGCGGAAGCAACAATATCTGATCTGAGACATGAGTTAGACAAGTTTGCCTTAAGAAGGCTAGCACAAAAGCATCTATGATCGAAAAGGCAAGGCCTCCTGCCTGGGAGCCTCCTAACTACTCCAGGTCGTCGGCGGCCTCCACGTAGTAGTAGGCACCCTCGGGGTAGTAGTAGTCGTCGGTGGTGTAAATGCGGATCTGGGCTCCACCATCTGGTTGCGACAACCAGAAAGAAGAAAGAAGGAAAGGGGGAGCAAGGCAACCGTGAGTACTCATCCAAAGTACTCGCAAGCAAGGATCTACACTACATATGCAACATTATCAAAGGAAGGCTGTATATGTGGTGGGCTGCTGAAATGCGAGAATAGAGAAGGCCTAGTCCTCTCGAAGACTAGCATCTTTGAAACCACCATCTTGCAGCAACAGGAGGAAGTAGAGTAGCATAAGGTAACATAGTAGTAGTGTTATCAACCTCGGCCAGAGATCCTTTCTCGACTCCTGCTGAAAGCAATCCCGAGCCATACTATCAATTATCATCACAATTCAATTCTCATCACCATCCAATTCTCATCACAAGTATCCAGTTCTAGTTGTATCAATGGGATACAACTCCAAGTGTCCGTTACCGTGGGACGGGCTATGCATAGATTAGTTCTTCCCTGCAGGGTGCACCAACTTACCCACCGCTCGATTAACTCGGCGGACACACTTTCTGGGTCATGCCGGCCTCGGCCAAACAATACGCGCAACCCGACCTAGGCTTAATAGAGGTCGACATCTGTACTAAACCTATGCCCCGGGGTCATGGGCCATCTCCCGGGAACTCCTACACGTTGCGTCTGTGGCGGTGAGCAGACCTAGCTACCTCCTTGAAAAAGGTAGGAGCTTACCAGTCCAACCAGTAGCGCCACTCGATCGTGGCGTCTATTAAGCCGGCTGATGTATCTGACTTGAACGCCCATACTATGCCCACGTGATGGTTAGTGCTATCGGGCGAGGCCCTCGGATCAAATATCCAAATCGTAGTGGATTAGGAGCCGCGGTAACAAGCGAGAGACTCACGAAGATGTGACCCGTTGCCCGTCTCGAGGACTTGCGGCAAGGGCTAGGAATGCCGGCCACGCCTCGTAATTATCTCGCGGGCACCTTCCAGGTCAACCCGACTCCACATCACTCGCGGGTACCCTCGGGGTCGACCGCCTTTCCAATAACAGTTGTAAAGTCAAGGATCCGTGTGTCCAAAACATTAAGGGAAAACCGGGAATCACCCCGGTGAATTCCACTCGATGTAATCATC
The DNA here is from genome assembly GCA_021437245.1 of Aegilops speltoides. NCBI lineage: Eukaryota > Viridiplantae > Streptophyta > Magnoliopsida > Poales > Poaceae > Aegilops > Aegilops speltoides. Next base: position 73,246 of record JAHHZJ010002004.1, read on the forward strand.
AAGGTGAATGTAAGAGAATCACCCCGAGGTTCACACTTGAGGGGTTGCCTGACAGTCGTGTCGGAAGTGGTTAAGGAGGAAATCACCCGCAATGACCACGACCGAATGACTACACTCTGAGGTTAACATCGAAGTCTTTGAAGAGGTTCACCCTCGGTACTCGATAGTAACCCAGCGATGTCGAGCAACTAATGGGAAAGTGATGTGCGGTGTGGGGCCTGGTCTTGATCCGTTGATCGGGTCTTCAATGATAAAGCGAGGCTGACAAGGACAAGGTGGGGTCAGCGATGGATCACTAACCAACCTATACTAAGCGGTTTAGGATAAGCGGTAGGTACAACAACAGATACAAAAGCGGGCTATGCATCGAATAGGAGCAATCAATAACAGTAGCAAAATCTAATGCAAGCATAAGAGAATGGAATGGGCGATATCGGGATGATCAAAGGGGGCTTGCTGGTTGCTCGGCAAGGAGGGGTCGTCGTCGGCGTAGTCGATCACGAAGCGACATCGGTCTCGGGGTCTACCGGAGAGAAGAGGGGGAAGAAACAGTAAATATAAAGCAGGCATAGCATCACAAAGCATAACATGGCAATAAGCTGTGCTGGGTGTGACCTAACGTAAGGCTACACGATATAGGAGAAGGGGAAAACCAACCGGGAATGTTTTCTCGGTTCCGGACCTGTGTCAGACAGATGATCGAAGGGGAAAGTTCCATGTTCAGCATGCTAGGGGCATGTGACAGATGAATGGACCGCGTATCCGGATTCGTCACGTTTTTCTGAGCAACTTTCATATAGAAAACATTTTCATCCGAGTTACGGATTAAAAGTTACGGATTTTGAAGTTTAAACCAATTTCTGAATTATTTTAAAAGCAGAAAAGGTTTATTGCGTCAGGAGTAGCGTCGACCTTTGCGTCGGCTCTGTGACGATCAAAGCGACAGTGGGACCCACTGTCAGCCTCTCTATCTATGAGAGGTTTAACTAAACTAACGGGGTTAGTTAGAGGCGTGGGCCCCGGCGATCGATGACTAGTTAGTACTAACTAACTAACTAATTTAACTAACATTTTAATTAATTGTTTTTATTTAGAAAGCGTTTATTTAACAAAATATGCGATGGGGCCCGCGTGCCGAGACACTTGTGTGCCCGATCGGCCTGATTGACCACGGTCAGCGTGGTCGGCCCAGGGCTAAAGGCCTGAGCGATGACCAGGCGGGCCCAGGTGTGCCACGTCGGCGGCGTCGGGGTTCGCCGCGGCGACCAAAACGATGGCGAGGCTCGCCGGACTTCGCCGAGAATCGCGCCTGAGGTCATTGGCCGGGACTTGGCGCGTTGAGCGAGGAGCAAGCCGCGCCGCATGGTGTGGTCGGTTGGGCCAGCGGGTGGCCGGAACTGCGTCGGCGCAGTGGAGGCGGCGGTGGGTTTGGGACCTCGTCGGGATCGGCATTGCGGTCGTGTTTTGGCGAGCGAAGGCTGGGCGAGTCTGGCGCTCGAGAGCTCGTCGGAGCTACTAGCTCGGCGGAGGAGCTCGGTGGCGAGCCTCGGCGGCAATGGCGAGCGGTGGAGCTCGGCTTGCAGGCGAAGCTAGCTACTGATGGAGGCGGACGCAGCGAGAGAGAGAAAAGGGGTCGGAGCTCACCTTGGAGGCACACGGTGGCCGTTGGGTGACTAGGAGCCGCCGAGATGGCGCCGGAGGCGAAGAAGGGCGGCGACGACCGGAGGCGTGGGCGAAAGGATCCGCGCCGGTGCTCCCCAACTCCAGTGAGGCCACGGTCGATGGAGAGGACGACGGCGGAGCTCACCGTCAAGGTCAGCGGGCGCGGGGCCTCCGGTGGCCGCGACAACGACGGAGGGCCGCGGCGACCGCGTCGGTCTCCTCTCCAGAACAAAGGAGAGGGAGAGGAGAGAGCTGGATCTGGGGGAGAGGGGGCAAGTGGGTGAGTGGGGAGGGAGGCGGGGCGTCGGGGGGGCTCGACCTTATCCACCAAGGCGCCGACGGCGAGGTGGGTTCGGCGGGGACGCGACTTCGAGGCGCGCCAGGTCGGGTGAGCAGAGAAGGCGACCGAGGAGGAAGATGGGCTGGGCTGGCTGGAGTGGGTTAGGTGGGCGGCCCGGTGGGTTCAGTCGAGGAGGAGGTTGCTCTTTCTCTCCTTTTCTATTTCTCCTTTTTTAAGCTTTGCTTTTCTTTTAGCCAATAAAGACTTTGCAAAAAATTATGCCATTGGCCAAAATAATTTCAAAGAAGTATATTGCACTGCCACGAAAATATTGTGAGACTTTAGAAAAAGAATGCCAATTTTATAAATTAAAAAGGCATTTAATTTATTGCTTAGGCCATTGTTTTAAGTAGTTTAGGCCACTTAAACCTTTTGCAAAAATGTTGGGTCACCACCAATATTAGTTGTGGATTATTTGGCACATGATGAACATTTTTGTGTTCATGTCTGAGCATTTTGAATTTCACACAGAAGTTGAATTTGAATTCAACTGGAACTTGAAAGAACAAGAGATAACAATAATCAGGTACATGTTTAGCAAAAAGATTAACTTAACCCCAGGGGTTACTGTTGCATCATTTCACCGGGGTGTTACAACTCTCCACCTCTAAAAGAAATTCTCGTCCCGAGAATTAAGAGGTAGAAGGGAACAGGTCAGGGTATTCAGCCCGGAGGTTATCTTCGCGTTCCCAAGTGGCTTCATCTTTAGAATGATTTGACCATTGCACCCTGAGGAACTTGGTAACCTTCTGGCGCGTTCGACGTTCAGCTTCTTCAAGAATGCAGATCGGATGCTCCTTGTATGTGAGATCATCTTGAATTTCAATCAATTCGGATCCACTTCACGTTACGGATCCTTGAAGCATCGGCAAGTTGCGACACATGGAAGAGCGTCATGGGCGTGAGAGAACCGAGGTGGCAACTCCGGTTGATAAGCCACCATCCACGACGGGACAAAATGCGAAGGACCAATATAGCGCGGAGCTAGCTTGCCCTTGACTCGAACCGATGAGTGCCTCTCAAAGGGTGACACGCAGATAAGCTTGTTCACGGGTTGATAAGTTGAACCCGGTGTTTCGGTCATAGTTGCTCTTCGGCGGGGTGGGCCGCCTTGAGATTATCCGGACAATGCGAACCTGCTCTTGACTTGTTGAATAATATCGGACCAATGAGCATCCGTTCCCGATTTCGACCAATTGAGAGGGTTCGGCACTTCGTCCATATAGCACTTGAAGGTGCCATCTTCAAGCTGGCTTGATAGCTGTTGTTATAAGAGAACTCCGCATAAGGAGAGATTCTTCCCACTTCTTGCGAAAGAAATAACACAAGCTCGAAGCATGTCTTAAAGAATTTGATTGATTTCGCTCGACTTGGCCTTGGGATTGGGGATGATAAGCGGTGCTCCGGGTAATATGAGTTCCCATTGCCTCTTGAAACTATCCCGAACTTAGAAGTGAAAATCTGCCATGATGCGGCCTGATCTCCTTGAATGCCGTGGGTGACACAATTCGGGAGATATACAAGTTTGCTAATTGACTAGCGGTGATAGTCTCCTTATTTGGCGAAAGTGAGCAACCTTGAGAATTGGTCGATGGCGACAAACATAGCATCGTTACCTTTACGAGACTTGGGAAGGCGGTGGCGAAGTCCATCTGAATCTTATCCACTTCCATTCGGGAATAGGAAGCGGTTGCAAGAGTCCAGCCGGTTTACGATGTTACGCTTTGTGTGACGACAAAGCGTCACATTCTTCAATATATCGAGCAATGTCTTGCTTCATATTAGACCACCGATACCGACGGATGTCTAGATACATCTTGGTACTTCCGGATGGATAGATAGAGGGTGTCATCGCTTCTTTCATCACCTTCTCATCATAAGCTCGAACGGGGTACTACAATCGATCTCTGAAGTATAAGGTTCCATCTTCACCAAGTGAGAAATCTCTGGATTTCTCTAATGCAAGATCCTTTTTCATCAAATCAACGTGAGCATCTTTGGCTTGAGCAGACTTGATTGCTTTCAGAAGAGTTGGTTCCAAAACAAGGTTATTCAGAGAACCCTGTGGAACTTGTTGAAGGTTCAGCTTGCATAGCTCTTCATAAAGGCGGGGTTGAGCTTTGTAGACCTGGTGATTATTGCAATAAGACTTTCGGCTCAGGGCATCGGCCATTACATTAGCCTTGCAGTGTATAAGATATACGCGATTGTAGTCGACAATAGCTTCCATCCATCGCTCTTGTGAGAGGTTCAGATCGGCTTAGTAAGCAGGTATTTCAGACTCGATGATCGGTGAAGATCTCTAGCGATTACCGAGAAGGTATTGTCGCCATAGTTTGATGTAAAGATAACGCAGCAAGCTCGAGGTCATGAACTGGGTAGTTCTCTTCGTGAGGGCGACTTGACGGGAGGCATAAGCAATCACTCGGTGCTCTTGCATTAGGACACAACCTAATCCTTGACGTGAAGCGTCGCAATAGATGACAAAGTCCTTGCGAGAATCGGGGAGCAAGCATCGAGGCGAAGTCGGTTTGTCCTTGAGTGCTGGAAACTTTCGACATTTATGCATCAATCGAACTTAACGCCTTTGTGAAGCAGATTAGTCAGTGGCTTGGAGATCTTGGAGAAGTTCTCGACAAAGCGGCGACAATAACTGGCAAGTCCGAGAAAGCTTCTGACTTGCTTGACAGTCTTCGGAGGGTCGATCAAGAATAGCTTTGAACTTCGCTCTGGATTCTGGCAATACCATCCTTGGAATTGACATGACCAAGGTAGGTGACTTTGGGTAACCAGAATTCGCACTTGGAATACTTGGCATAAAGCTGATGCTCTCGAAGCTTTTCCATAACAAGACAAAGATGTTCAGCATGTTCTTCTTTGTTCTTCGAATATATCAGAATATCATCCAGATAGACTACGACAAACTTGTCGAGGTAATCCATGAATATGTAGTTCATCAGACGAGAGAATGTAGCTGGAGCATTGGTTAAACCGAATGACATGACGGTGTACTCGTAAGAACCATAACGAGTGACGAATGCGGTCTTTGGAATATCCTCTTCACGAACACGGATCTGGTGGTAACCCAACCTCAAGTCGAGTTTAGAGAATATCGATGAACCAGCCAGTTGATCATCTGGATCATTGATCGAGGAAGGGATATTTGTTCGAATTGTAGCTTGGTTGATAGGGCGATAGTCTTGGACCAAACGATTCGTTCCATCCTTCTTCTTCACAAAAGAGAAGGTGCTCCCCAGCAGAGGAACTTGGGCGAATGAAACCCTTGCGAAGAGATTTGTCGATTTCCTCCTTAAGTTCAAGGAGCTCATGAGGTGGCATCTTGTAGGGTCGTTTGGCAATAGGAGCGGTTACTGGTTTCAAGTCGATGACGAACTCGACAGCCCGAGCGGGGGTATTCTGGAAGTTCTTACGAAAGAGCGTCTTGGAAGTCATGACGACTAGAATCTTTTCAATTCCCTCAAGAGGTCTTTGTGTTCAACGCATTCAAGACATAAAGTCGTGCTTGACGTTTTGAACAAGTGAGCATGGTAACTACTATCTCATCGGAAGGGTGTAGGAGGTGAACGACCTTGGTGGCATAAGCGATAGAGGCGATATCGCTTTCAACCATTCCATTCGAGAATGAGGTCAATATTGGAAGACTGCAGAATAATGGGAGAAACAAGGAATTCCAACCCTTCAATCTCAACGGGAATGTCGTGACCAATCATGGTAGTTTGACATCGACCCGCAGGGGTGCGTACCACTGTCGGAGTGTTCATGGGCTCGCATCGAATGTCATGTGCATAAGCAAAATTTTCGACATGAATGAATGCGATGCTCTGAATCGAATAAAGCGAAGCGATCTTGAATTAACAAGAAGAGTACCCATCACGGTGGCGAGCTGGTCTTGAGTTTCATTCAGATCTACATGATTAGCGACCACGACCATAAGGTCGGCATTGTTGTTATGGGGCTGATTATTACGGTCGGTTGAAAGCGAGCCATCTGGCTCTTTTACGATTGCACTCTTTAGCACGGTGACCTGGACGGCCACACCTGAAGCACAATTCATCATTGGGGTTGGGAGCAGGAGCTTGGGGTGGTACAACTCGAAGAGGCTGCCTCTCCGGTGGAGGAGGCAGACGAGGTGCAACATATGACTGTCTTGGTGCAGGTGCAGTTGGACGATACATGCTGTGGGGAATCCATATCCGGCGCTTTTGCGCTGACGGGCCCGAAGATGGGCCAGCGTCACGGCTACGCCGGAGGGATCCCTGGTGTTCCTGAAGACCAGTCTCAACCTGAATAGCCTTGTTCACCAAGGTGGCGAAGTCGGCAAAGTCATGAACGAGCAATGCTAGCTTGATATCAGGGTGAAGTCCATCACGAAACTTCTCTTGCTTACGAGCATCAGTTGCAATGTCTTCTTCAGCATAACGTGACAAGTCCAGAAATTCCCGTTGATAAGCATCTACAGATTTGTTGCCTTGGGTGAGGTTGCGGAACTCTCGCTTCTTCCTATCCATGGTTCCCTGAGGAATGAAACGGGCACGGAAGGCAGCTTGGAAATCCGGCCAAGTAATGACCGTTCCAGCAGGTAGGGTACGCCTGTGGCTGTCCCACCATTGAGCAGCAGGACCCTTCAGATAGAAAGATGCAAAGGTGACGTAGCTGGCAGGGGCAACACTAGCAGACTCCATTTCATACGTGATGTCTCGGAGCCAGTCATCAGCATCAAGGGGCTGAGTTGAGCTGCGGTAGATTGTCGGATTGAGGCCCATGAAGTCCTGCAGAGAATGGCGGGGCTGGCTCTGGTTCATATCTGGCGAGGAAAGCGAGTCATCATTCCTTCCATGGTGGCGGTTCAGCTCAAGCTGTTGCATCATTCCGGCCAAAGAATTGAGGCGGTGGTGGATCGTTGCCACCACGACCACGACCAGCAGTCTAACCATCCTGCTAACATGTAACAGGGGTAGTTCAGATCGAGCATTTGCAAAGACAAGGATCATTCATGATGAAACAAGCATAATGAAAGAGGTACCATGGATACCACTTAGTAGTCAACACGACGGTGTGCACTACTCAAAAAATGCTATTCTAAGGAATAACTATGGCTTTATCAACCGGGGTGAATGTGGTTACGGGATCCTAATGTTAGTAAATTCGTTTAACCCGAGTAGAAGAGAGTTCGAGTCGAGTATAGGCGAGGAGTAAAAGATGCTAATACCACCCAATGGCGGCGTGGGCCGTAAGCCCACAGCCAATGTTAGTAAAAAGTTTTTCGGTGACTAGACTCAACTTGGCCAAGGAGTTGGAAAGGGGCTACCTACAGGCGATCGGCTCGATGCCAACTTGTGGCGCCCTCGATTCAATCGTACACTAATCATGCACGCAAATGTATGCGATCAAGATCAGAGACTCACGGAAGATATCACAACACAACTCTAGACACAAATGAAAATAATACAAGCTTTGTATTACAAGCCGAGGGGCCTCGAGGGCTCGAATACATAAGCTCGATTACACAAGAGTCGTGAGCGACAATATCTGAATCTGAGACATGAGTTAGACAAGTTTGCCTTAAGAAGGCTAGCACAAAAGCATCTATGATCGAAAAGGCAAGGCCTCCTGCCTGGGAGCCTCCTAACTACTCCAGGTCGTCGGCGGCCTCCACGTAGTAGTAGGCACCCTCGGGGTAGTAGTAGTCGTCGGTGGTGTAAATGCGGATCACAGGCTCCACCATCTGGTTGCGACAACGAGAAAAGAAGAAAGAAGGAAAGGGGAGCAAGGCAACCGTGAGTACTCATCAAAGTACTACAAGCAAGGATCTACACTACATATGCAACATTATCAAAGGAAGGCTGTATATGTGGACTGGGCTGCAGAAATGCCAGAATAGAGAGAAGGCCTAGTCCTATCGAAGACTAGCATCTTCTGGAAACCACCATCTTGCAGCAACAGGAGGAAGTAGAGTAGCATAAGGTAACATAGTAGTAGTGTTATCAACCTCGGCCAGAGATCCTTTCTCGACTCCCTGCGAGAAAGCAATCCCAGAGCCATACTATCCAATTATCATCACAATTCAATTCTCATCACCATCCAATTCTCATCACAAGTATCCAGTTCTAGTTGTATCAATCGGGATACAACTCCAAGTGTCCGTTACCGTAGGACAGGCTATGCATAGATTAGTTCTTCCCTGCAGGGGTGCACCAACTTACCCACCACGCTCGATTAACTCGGCGGACACACTTTCTGGGTCATGCCCGGCCTCGGCCAAACAATACGCCGCAACCCGACCTAGGCTTAATAGAGAGTCGACCTGCTGGACTAAACCTATGCCCCCGGGGTCATGGGCCATCTCCCGGGAACTCACGCACGTTGCGTCTGTGACGGTGAGCGGAGACCTAGCTACCTCCTTGAAAAGGTAGGAGCTTACCAGTCCAACCCGGCGCGCCACTCGATCGCCGACATCTATTAAGCTTGGCTGATGTATCTGACGAGCGCCCATACTATGCCCACGTGATGGTTAGTGCTATCGGGCGAGGCCCTCGGATCAAATATCCAAATCGTGGCGGATTAGGAGCACGCGGTAACAAGCAGAGACTCACGAAGATGTGACCCCGTTGACCCGTCTCGAGGACTTGCGGCAAGGGCTAGGAATGCCCGCCACGCCTCGTAATTATCTGCGGGCACCTTCGAGTCAACCCGACTCCACATCACTCATGGGTACCCTCGGGGTCGACCCGCCTTTCCAATAACAGTTGTAAAGTCCAAGGATCCGTGTGTCCAAAACATTAAGGAAAACCCGGGAATCACCCCAGTGAATTCCACTCGATGTAATCATCAAGGTGAATGTAAGAGGAATCAGCCCGAGGTTCACACTTGAGGGGTTGCTGACAGTCGTGTCGGAAGTGGTTAAGGAGGAAATCACCCTCGATGACCACGACCGAATGACTACTCTGAGGTTAACATCGAAGTCTTGAAGAGGTTCACCCTCGGTACTCGATAGTAACCCGGCAGTTTGAGCAACTAATGGGAAAGTGATGTGCGGTGTCGGGGCTGGTCTTTGATCCGTTGATCGGGTCTTCAATGATGAAGCGAGGCAACAAGGACAAGGTGGGGTCAGCGATGGATCACTAACCAACCTATACTAAGCAATTTAGGATAAGCGGTAGGTACAACAACAGATACAAAAGCGGGCTATGCATCGAGAATAGGAGCAATCAATAACAGGTAGCAAAATCTAATGCAAGCATAAGAGAATGGAATGGGCGATATCGGGATGATCAAAGGGGGCTTGCCTGGTTGCTCTGGCAAGGAGGGGTCGTCGTCGATGTAGTCGATCACAGGGGCGGCATCGGTCTCGGGGTCTACCGGAGAGAAGAGGGGGAAGAAACAGTAAATATAAAGCAGGCATAGCATCACAAAGCATAACATGGCAATAAGCTGTGCTGGGTGTGACCTAACGTAAGGCTACACGATATAGGAGAAGGGGAAAACCAACCGGGAATGTTTTTCGGTTCGAACTGTGTCGACGAGATGATCGGAGGGGGAAAGTTCCATGTTCAGCATGCTAGGGGCATGTGACAGATGAATGGACCGTGTATCCGGATTAAATCACGTTTTCGAGCAACTTTCATATAGAAAACATTTTCATCCGATTCTGGATTAAAAGTTACGGATTTTTGAAGTTTAAACCAATTTCTGAATTATTTTAAAAGCAGAAAAGGTTTATTGCGTCGCGATGGCGTCGAGACTGCGTCAGCTCTGTGACGATCAAACCGACAGTGGGACCCACCTATCAGCCTCTCTGTCTAATAGAGGTTTAACTAAACTAACAGGGTTAGTTAGGGCGCGTGGGCCCCAGCAGTCAGTGACTAGTTAGTACTAACTAACTAACTAATTTAACTAACATTTTTAATTAATTGTTTTTATTTAGAAAAACGTTTATTTAACAAAATATGCGATGGGGCCCGCGTGTCAGAGACACTGTGTGCCCGATCGGCCTGATTGACCACGGTCGGCGTGGTCAATCAGGGCTAAAGGCCTGAGGCGATGACCAGGCGGGCCCCAGTGTGCCACGTCGGCGGCGTCGAGGTTCGCCGCCGGCGACCAAAACGATGGCGGGCTCGCCGGACTTCACCGAATCGCGCCTGGGGTCATTTGGCCGGGACTTGGCGCGTTGAGCGAGGAGACAAGCGCGCCGCATGGTGTGGTCGGTTGGGCCGGGGTGGCCGGAACTGCGTCGGCGGCAGTGGGGCGGTGGGTTCAGGACCTCGTCGGGATCGGCATTGCGGTCGTGTTTTGGCGAGCGAAGGAGCTGGCGAGTCTGGCGCTCAGAGCTCGTCGGAGCTACTAGCTCGGCGGAGGAGCTCGGTGGCGAGCCTCGGCGGCAATGGCAGGCGGTGGAGCTCGGCTTGCGGGCGAGCTAGCTTCTGGTGGAGGCGGAGGCGCGAGGAGAGGGAAAAGGGGTCGGAGCTCACCTTGGAGGCACGGTGGCCCGTTGGGTGACTAGGAGCCGCAGAGGCGGCGGCGGGACGAAGAAGGGCGGCGACGACCGGAGGCGTGGGCGAAAGGGATCCGGCGCGGTGCTCCCCAACTCCAGTGAGGCCACCGGTCGATGGAGAGGACGACGGCGGAGCTCACCGTCAAGGTCGTGGCCTTGAGGGGCCTCCGTGGCGCGACAACGACGGAGGGCCGCGGCGACCGCGTCGGTCTCCTCTCCAGAACAAAGGAGAGGGAGAGGAGAGAGCTGGATCTGGGGGAGAGGGGGCAAGTGGGTGAGTGGGGAGGGAGGCGGGCGTCGAGGGGGCTCGACCTTATCCACCAAGGCGCCCGGCGAGGTGGGTTCAAGTGGGGGCGACTCGAGCGCGCCTGAGGTCGGGTGAGCAGAGAAGGCGACCGAGGAGGAAGATGGGCTGGGCTGGTGGAGTGGGTTAGGTGGGCGGCCCGGTGGGTTCGGTCAGGGAGGAGGTTGCTCTTTCTCTCCTTTTCTATTTCTCCTTTTTAAGCTTTGCTTTTCTTTTAGCCAATAAAGACTTTGCAAAAATTATGCCATTGGCCAAAATAATTTCAAAAAGTATATTACCTTCGCCACGAAAATATTGTGAGACTTTAGAAAAAGAATGCCAATTTTATAAATTAAAAGGCATTTAATTTATTGCTTAGGCCATTGTTTTAAGTAGTTTAGGCCATAAACCTTTTGCAAAAATGTTGGGTCACCACCAATATTAGTTGTGGATTATTTGGCACATGATGAACATTTTTGTGTTCATGTCTGAGCATTTTGAATTTCACACAGAAGTTGAATTTGAATTCAACTGGAACTTGAAAGAACAAGAGATAACAATAATCAGGTACATGTTTAGCAAAAAGATTAACTTAACCCCAGGGGTTACTGTTGCATCATTTCACCGGGGTGTTACACATACTTATGACACTTATATGACGATAATTGTGACAAAACCTGGTATCATCATATATGTGGTGGACTCCTACTTCTATGACAAAAACTCATGACATAAAATGTGCTTTTCGTCCTGGGCGGGCCGGAGATGCAACTGCATGACATTCTTTGGGCCGTCCATGATGGAAAAAACCATGGTAGAAGCAAGGGAGATGAAATTTTCGAGGAGTTCCCGGTCATGGTGGGTGGTCAGGTGCCGAGCGGTGCACGTTTCTCTCGTACCGTATGCGTGTGGGTGCGAGGCGTTGGGCTCTAACTGAACCCGGCGGCGTCGCCCTAAGCGAAACCGGCGATTGCCTTTGCAGGCTCTGGCGTTCTTGAACCCGGCGATCGGCGATTCGCCGCTCTGCTGCTAGCTAAAGCCGATCGATCTGCCTCTGGATGAGCGATGGCGTTCTTTGGGGGTTTGGATTACAGATTACGGTGGGGTGGATGAGCAGGACCCGTGGTGTTGCCTCGGATGAACAGGACCCCAATCGATCAAGCCGGTTGGGGCTGGATGAACATGACAACCCCATGGAGGGCTGGTTGAACAGTAGCCGGTGGAGGGATGGATGAACAGTAGCCCGTGGAGGGGTGGTTGAACAGGAGCCCGTGGAGAGGGCTGGTTGAATAGTAGCCGGTGGAGTAGCACGCGGTGGAGGCTGGATGAACAGGAGCCTGTGGATGAACAATCATAGGTGGAGGCTGGAGGAGGTCGACGGTGGATGAATAGTAGCCCGTAGAGGCTTGAGGTGGTCGATGGTGGAGATGAACAGTATCCCGTGGAGTCCCATTTTGTGGTACGCCACACCCCTCCCAATGAACAGGACCCCCGTTTCGATCATAGCACTCCAACACAAGTCCGTTTCCTTCGTTTTGCGGTACGCCACACCTCTCCCGACCAACAGGACCCCATTTCGACCGTAGGAGGTCCAACATAAGTCCGTTTCCTCCGTTTTGCGGTACGCCAGACCCCTCCCGATAAACAGGATCCCATTTCGAATGTGGCCGGTCGAACACGAGGCTGTTTCCTCCATTCTGTGGTACGCCATGCCTCGTTTCCATCGGCTGTTCCGTCCAAGCCGGTTGGCTCCCACGCGTTCCATTGCCTCCCCATAAACACGACGCATTCCATTGCCTCCCCATGAACACGACAATGACGCAGTTTCTCCGTTTCGACCCAGCCATGTACACGAGCCCTGGCTGTACGTATGCGCGAGTAGGTGTTCGAGACCCCGCCCGGATGTACGTACGTGGTCGTATTTACTTTCTTGCACCCTGCCGCCGTATGTACGTGTACATGCTACGTGTGTGCCTCTACTACAACACGTGCGCGCCTCTACATCGACCAATATGTACGTACATGTTCGCGACCAGAATGACAACACTATGTACGCTTCGACTAGGTGGGTCCCGACTGTCAGGCACTTCCTTGCATGCAAAGATGTAGCTGGTGGGTCCCAGCAGTCAGGGGGCGAATCATTTTTTTGCCCGTAATATGGACGCACTTCCTTGCATGCGAAGATGTAGCTGGTAGGTCCCAGCAGTCAGGGGAAAATGTTTTTTTGCGAAATACGGTGGCCCGTCCGGTGGGTCCTTGCTGTCGGTGAAGGAATCATTATTTTCCGCATAATAAGGAGGCACTTCCTTGCTACGGCTGTGGACCCAACTGTCAGCCTCTCCACGTACAGTCCATGTCCGATGGAAATCGTTCCTTGACCATGTTGACCGCGCCGCGCCGAGAGCACCAAGGCGGTGGACGACGGCGAGGCCTAGTAAGGGGACGATGCGGAGCCGGGGAAGACGCGGCAGTGGAAGCCCGCGTGGAGAGGAGTATGAGGGTTCACTGGTTCGGCTGCGGTGTGAGGCTGCCATCGCCGCAGGGCCTGGCTAGCGGTGGGAATAGTAGAGGGTGGTGAGGCCTCCGCAGCAACATAGCCGACCACGAGAGGCAGGAGCTTGCGGCACGACCGTCGCTGGTTTGGGCGGCTGGAGCAAGAAGACCAGAGGTTGAAGAAGCACTACGGCCGTTGGATGGACATTGTACGGTCACTGGAGCTAGAGTCATTCATATTTACTAAGTTGACAAAGCCCTCCGTCCCCGTCAACTTAGTAGGCCCACAAGTCAGCCACCCACCAAGGTGGCTCCCAGCTAGCGGGGGGAGTATTCATTTTTTTGTGCGTAATAAGGAGGCACTACGGGTCCGAGTGACGGTGAGAGCGTTTTTTGCGAAATCGGTGGCCCGTCCGGTGGGTCCCAACAGTCGGGGAAAGGTTTTTAAGTGAAATCGGTGGCCCGTCTGGTGGGTCCCTCTTTGTCAGTGGAGGAATAATTATTTTCCGCGTAATAAGGAGGCACTTCCTTGCGGCTGCCGTGGACCCAGTTGTCAGCCTCTCCATGTACAGTACTCTTCCGACGGAAGTCGGTCGTTGACCACGTTGACCACGCCGCGCCGATAGCACCATGGCGGTGGATGACAGTGAGGCCTAGGAAGGGGATGATGCGGGGCCGGAGAAGACGCGGCAGTGGATGCCCACGCGGAGAGGAGTACGAGGGTTCACTGGTTCGGCTGCAGCGTGAGGCTGCCGTCGCCGCAGAATAACAAGGGGTGTGGGTGAGTGGAGGGATGGCCTGGCCAGCAGTGGGAGTAGTATGGGGGCGGTGAGGCCTCTGCGTCAGCACAACCGGCCACGGGAGGCAGGAGCAGGCGGCACGACCGGCGCTGCTTTGGGCGGCTGGAGCAAGAAGACCAGAGGTTGAAGAAGCACTACGACCGTTGGATGGACATCGTACGGTCACTTAGAATCGTGCATATTGACTAAGTTAACAAATCCCTCTGTCCCCGTCAACTTAGTAGGCCCACTATACTGGGTCCCAGCTAGCAGGGGGAGTATTCATTTTTTTGTGCGTAATAAGGAGGCACTTCCTTGTGTGCGAATATATAGCTGGTGGGTCCGAGCTGTCAGCGGCGGTAACATTTTTTTCGCGAAATACAGAGGCCCTTTCGGTGGGTCCCAAATGTCAGGTGGAGGAATCATTATTTTGTGCGTAATAAGGAAGCATTTCCTTGCGTGCGGCCGTGGACCCAGCTGCCAGCCTCTCCGCATCTGATCCGCCAGATGCATGTCGGTCGTTGACCATGTTGACCCGCATACGCGAGGGCACCAGGCGGTGGGCGGACGGCGAGGCCTAGGAAGGGGAACGCACGGAGCGAGAAGACTCGGCGGTTGTTTCCCACGCGGAGGAATACTGTTGTATGAGGGTTTCTTGGTTCGTCGCCGTCGCCGGAGAATAACAGCAGGTGTGGGTGAGTAGAGGGATGGCTAGGCCAGCGATGGGAGTATGGTGGGGCGGTGAGGCCTGCACGGTAGCACAGCCGGTTGCGGGGAGGAGGGAGCAGGCAGTCTTGCCGGCGCTTGTTTGAGCGGCTGGATCAGGAAGAGCAGAGATTGAAGAAGCACAACGGCCGTTGGATGGACATCCAACAGTCACTGCTTGTGCGTCAACCTTTTTTAGAAAAGCCTCAAATATGTGGAAAATAGCATACAACCCATCTGCCATTATTTCTAATCATTCACAGCCCATTTGCTAATTCTTTAAAAAAATGGAGCCCATATTCTTTTTGTTAGCATTACGACCCATATTGTGGCCACGGTTAAAAAATTATATGAAATTTTGCATATTTCGGTGCGGTCCGAACTGTTTTGAATCCCGAAATTTTGAGTCACATTGAAACTGATTTAAAAAATAAATGTATATCAATATAAAATCCAATAACTATTCCACGCATAAAATTCAATGCAATTTAAAATCTCGAAATGAAAAAAAGAAATTTGAAACTAATTGCCGGTTTGATGTGTTTTAAAAATGTACATCCCATTTCTCATTACTGATAGGCCATTTTCTTGGCTAGCCGAATGAAGCTCTCCTCATCTTGAAAGATTTGTAGTCCAACAGGCCTAACAAAGCGACTTACTTGAAAAATCACAAAAAACTGGGCCAGCCATTTTCAGAAAGAAAAAAACTACTGGGCTAGTCTGTGGTAAACATAAAAGAAAAGGCTGTCTAGACAGGGCGAGTGCCCCCTTATGCCAGTTGACACCACCTTCCGTCTCAAAAACAAATTAGATAAATGCCACTCCAATTATGGTGATTCATAAAATTCCATTGCAATTTCCAAACTTTGAAAAATGCCACTGCAATTTTGCAAACTTTGAAAACGCCACTTCAATTTGCAAACTTTGAAAAACGCCACTCCAGACTTCGAAAAATGCCACTGGAAATGGCATGAAATGGCATTTTTCAAAGTTCGGAAATTGCAGTGGCATTTCTTAGAAACACCAAATTTGGAGTGGCATTTATCAAATTAACCCAAAACAAAAATAACTGGGTGAGCTGGGTCCCTGGTGTCAGCCGCTCGTTGTGCAATTCTCTCGTTTATTGACTACGTTGACAATGGCATGGGACCCAGATGTCAGAAATCCATTAGGAGGAGCCGTTTTTTTTGAC
Organism: Aegilops speltoides; assembly: GCA_021437245.1. Classification (NCBI taxonomy): domain Eukaryota; kingdom Viridiplantae; phylum Streptophyta; class Magnoliopsida; order Poales; family Poaceae; genus Aegilops; species Aegilops speltoides. The sequence goes on from JAHHZJ010002004.1 coordinate 89,212, forward strand.
TTGAAATAAGGAGGCACTTGCTTGCGTACTGCCATGACCTTGGCGGGTCCCTGCTGTCATCCTCTCCACGTACAATCATCTCCTGATTGTGTACGCGTCAACTTGGTAGGGCCACAAGTCAACCTCTAAACCCATGGAGGACAAATACAACCCATTTAAAAAAATAATAGCCCATTCCATACGTTCAAATGGAAAGTTCAACATTCAGAGAAAAGTAATAGGTCTGATCCACATATAGAGTACTGACCTTCCACGTTGACAACCATCATAGCCAAGTTAACTATCTACTCCCACTAATACTCTAGTAGCGTACAAGTACTAACTTACTCTTAGCTAACTAGACGATGCCGGCCGCCATCTGCGATACACGCTGAACGCCGGCACCGGCATCCTCCGCCTCGACTCGGACTTGCCAGAAGTGCGATAGGGCGCGTTGCTCGCGCACGTTGGCCCTTTCCATGCCGGCGTGGTCCACCAAAGCTTTGGCTACTAAGCGGGAAACCCACTTGACGAGCTGGTAGTAAATATCAGTGTCGCGAATGCGTGCGTGCTCGACAGCCTCCTGGGCTATTTCCCAAGCGTCGGCCCCACATAGTCGGCCCAGTTGCAGGCGCTCTGCTCGCGACTCAGAGCGTCGGTGCGCTGCTGCTCCATGTCCCGCTGGCGGCGCAAATCAGCGATACGCTGCTCCTCCGCCAGGCGGTCGCGCTCCAACAACTGCTGCTCCTCCACTAGGCGGTCGCGCTCCAACAAGTCCTCGATCTCTGCATTGCCATCTAAAGACTGATAGAATGCCTCCTCCCTCCATCTGCCTTCCGGTGGAAAACCGAACACTAGTTCCAGCGGTGACCACCTCTGGCCTCGCTTATCGTGGACGGGTGGGGGCATGGTGGACGTGGTGAGAGCGAGGATAAGTGGCGAGCAATGTCGGGCCAATGGGGTCTTACGAGGATATGGCGAGTTGGGTCACGGTGCCACCGGGGAAGGCCGGGAAACAGTACTTATAGGCGGAAGGTAGCCTTGACGGTCGCCGAATTCAATGCATAAGCGAGCATGGCTTAAGCGCGCATGACTTGCCGTGGAAAACTAGAGAAACTGAAATTATGAGTGTGCCGTCCCATCCCGTCCGTGCTGGGTTGCACGCCGGCATGACGGTCAAACGAGTGCACTCGAATCATCTCCCTCCTTGTCAGTAATGATTCCACGGATTTAAAAGGCCCACAACAATTAAAGCGCATCTTTTTCGCATCAGTTAGTTGCCTTAATTACGGCCGGCTGCATGCAGGCACTCAGAATTGCACACAGCCAGTATGCGGAGCAGCATGCAATGAGTCGCAGCCGAGGGCACGCATGCAGCCACTTAAATCGCTGGAATTAATTAGGCTTAAACTTCTACATGCAGTTAATTATTGCCATGCCTTGGTTTTGCTGCTTTGCTCATGGGATTAATAAACCCGGACGGAGGGAATACCTTGGTTGGTGAGATTTTTGAATTAAGCCCTGCAAACCGGGAAGGAGGTACTAGTACGTGTGTGATCCGCTATTTATTCATGTAGGATCGAGTACGTCATTTCTTGAATTGAGCCCTACAAACCGGAAAGGAGGTAGTACGTGCGTGATCCGCTATTTATCCGTGTAGGATCGAGTAGGTCGAGATAGTGTGCGTGTAGGATCGAGTAGGTCGGATCTGTACATGTACGATCGCATTAGTTGATGAGCGTTAGCTGGGTGATAAGGCATTTGCGAGCGTTTTTTTGGCATTTCTTGATTCGCAAGGCATTTTCTTCAGAGGAGCTTGTCGGTTTCTTCAGAGGTAGGCATTTTTATTCAGAAAACTGCCACTTCGGATCTTCCGTCGCAACTAAAACAGCGAGGAGCACATTAGTAGGCTATCTAGTGATTGATTAGTAACTTGTAAACACTGAGCGAACAGAAATAAGGAACTGTTAATGCATCTCAATGATTCACAGATCATATACAAATATGTAGCTCCAAAAGCAAAGATCATCCACTTCGGATCTTGTGTCGCAACTAAAACCAACCAGTACAATTCCCATACATAAGATGAACATGTTAATGCATCTAAATGATTCACAAATCATATACAAATATGTAGCTCCAAAAGCAAAGATCTAGAAAAACATCTATTCTTCGTACTAACATGGATACTTCTCTTGGCCAAAATTTAGTACAGACTGAAAGACAAAGTTGTTTGTGAAGTCTACAATTCCTCTTGCAAATGTAAGTGGTTTCACCAATAGCTGGAACCATGAGAATGAACCACACATGATGGGGGAACATCCACTAGAATATGATTTGGTCTTCTCTCGATCACACGACGAGACTATTTTTTGGAATACAAACTTTAACTTAGGCAAAATGATGCCCCTTGTATAATCAGACCAAAGCAATGAAGCACCTAGTGTTGGCCAATAAATAGTACAATACTACTTTTCTGCAGTCCATGAAGTGACTATCCAATCTTTCTGTGTCTATTTTCAGATGGCACTACATGCAGTGACTGTACTATTCTCTTGTGCAGTTCAACCAAAATTGCGGTCACTTTGTTTGTTTGCCAAATAGCAACGGGCAGACATCTCTGTTTGCACAATATCAAGCAGCTAGTAAACATATACCCACCTTGTATTTTCGGTTTAAACATGTCTCTTCCGCTTAGCATCTGTCATGTTTTGCACTGGACAATTTGATACAGTCATGTTTTGCCCTGGACAATTTCATGCTGAATTGATTTGTTGGTTCAGCGCAGAAATATAGCACCTATTCCTCATCAGACCAAGGATATCCATGTTCGGAGTGATGGAAGAGGTGAAATCGATACAACCGAAATTGAGCATCCAATCATTGAATCCGGTCCTGCACCTCCAATGTAGGTCCACCCTGCCAATAAATTCACATGCAAACCACTAGTATTACTATCTAATGACAGTACAAAAAGAGTAGCAAGAGAGTAGAAAACCATGTACCTTCATAATGAACAGCTCATAGTGCCACCAACTGGATATAAAGGTTTGGAAGAAAACAAGCTCCTAATGTTGAATCAGTTGGACTTTTTGTGCAGTTCCACTAAAATCAAGCATCCCTATTTGCATAGATATTGAAAGTGTGATTACTGTAAAAATGACACTAGTTGAAGCATAGACCCACAAATATAAGCATTCCAATTTCTTAATGGGAAAAGGTAGCAAGACTGTTTCTAACCACCTGTTTGAAGGAATAAATAAGGCAACATCGGCTAATGTCAGAAAGGCATATATAGTTCTTTCTGAAAGAATGATCGACTCCTGACCTTTCCTCTTCTTTTAAGCATATTTTGTGCAGTTCAACTAAAATAAAATGCCATCACCGCCTTGACAATTCAGTGACACTGTACAAAAGGAAATGACTTAACATTACATCATGATGTCAGGTATGTAGTCGACAGGCATTAGAGACAAACATACATACCTCCTCCGATAACATAATGAACATTAATTTTAACAAAGGTGTGACTAGCTTTATCGGGATAATTTGAGTGAACTCTACACCGTTTGTTCCTTAATATAAGACGTTTTCACGGTTCAATTTAAAGTACCCAAACGTCTAGTATTTATAAAAATAGGTAGTAGTTTTCTTGAGCACATATCTGGGAAAGCTTGCCACACTTTATTTATGGCCATACGCTAATGCAACACCATTCGAATACTACAAATATACACCAATCCAGTGGCTAGTGCAACAGTAGAGTAGTTTTTTTATTCCAGGTACATCACAATGGTTTTACTAAACAGATTTCAATAAACTCTAGCACTGGAAGATTTTTTATAAGAATTAACATTACAAAATGTAAAGGTAACAAGTTTCAAAGATTCATTATACTAGCTGTGCATGAGCATTAAAACAAATACAAAAGTCTGAAGGTAACTAGCATTATTAACTAATGATAGCACTGGAAGATTTCTATAAGAATTAACAATACAAAATGTAAAGGTAACAAGTTTTAGCATTGGTATACTAGCTGTGCATGAGCATTAAACCAAATACAAAATTCCGAAGGTAACTAGCATTATTAATAAATGACAGTATAGAAAAATTGCAAACCATGTACCTCCAAGGTAAATATCATTTCGAACTCAGGGGGACCTTAAAAATTGCTATACCAATCTTGATAATCGATCAAACATAAAAGCTTGATCGAACGAATCAAGAGAACAACCGGAGGAGGAGGTGCCCACTCTTGACACTACAAAAAAATACACTTATGTGATGATACATGTTTGTCACAGTAGGTCGCGTTTTTTTTCATGCATGTACATCCATGACGATTTTATGACAGAATCAAGATAGTCATACCTGTGCTGTTGTAGAAGTGTTCCATGACATTACCAAAATATCATCACGGAAGTGTGCACTTCCATGACGATAAATCGCGCGTCACAGATGCGCTTTCGTCAAGGGTGACCGACACGTGGCATCCACCGTAACGAAACACCGTTAAGCTATCGGGTCCGGTTTTAGATCCGTTAACCCATTAGCAGCCCGGACCAATGGGGATTTTCCACGTGTAAAATCATCATTCGCCGGAGGAAACACGTGTTGCCTCACCGTTGGGATAGATGTCATCCACTCATTGGATAGGAGGCGCCTATGATAGGTCAACACGTGGCACGACCCAACAGTGGCCCATTCCGGTGGGAAAGGCTGGCCCAGTAAAACTTAGCAGGGTTGCCCATATAAGGCCTACTTGTGTCAGGTCCATTTTAAGCCCACGGCCCATACGAGATGTGCCAATTCGGCCCGTCAACGACCCATTAAAGATTTGACACCATTGCATCCCATCATCAGTTCGACCCCGTTAATAGCCCGCTATATATTTGGGTTCAATATCGGCCCGATGAGATTTCGGCCTGTTAACGGCCCATTCAATGGATGGGCCAATTTTCAGGATGTACATCTTTCGGCCTTTTAGCGACCCATTTAAATGTTGGGCTAATTTCTGGCCCGATGTGTCTTTCAGCCTGTTGACGGCCCATAAATCAGTTGGGCCATTTGTAATCGGACCTGAGTTTCGGCCTTTTAGCGACCCATTTAAGTGTTGGGCCAATTTCCAGCCCGGTGTGTCTTTCAGCCTATTGACGACCCATAAATCAGTTGGGCCATTTGTAGTCGGACCTGGGTTTTGGCCTTTTAGCGACCCATTTAAGTGTTGGGCCAATTTCCGGCCCTGTGTGCCTTTCAGCCTGTTAACGGACCATAAATGAGTTGGGCCATTTGTAGTCGGACCTGAGTTTTGGCCTTTTAATGGCCCATTTCGTTCATGGTCCAATACCAGCCCGGTTTATCTTTCGGCCTGCTAAAGGCCCACAACACAGTTGGGCCATATACAATACGACCTGACTTTCGGCCTCTTAGCTGCCCATGCTCTTCATGGTCCAGTACAAGCCCGCTGTCTCTTTCGGCCTGCTAAAGGCCCATAGTATAGTTGGGCTATATGTAGCCCGAACTTAGTAACGACCTGTTAACGGCCCGTGAAATCAATTGGGCCCACCTGTTCTCCGCTTCGATGTCGTCCTATTAACGACCCGGGAGGTAAGAGGGCCAACCATTAACTTTTGGCCTAGTAACGACCCATTAACTTAATGGGCCCACTAAAGTTCGTACATGTCTTTAGGTCAAATTAGCTAATTTGAGCCCATTACGACGAGCAATTATGCACAGGACCAAAACCGATCAAGCAAAGGTACGACATACAGGGAAAAACGTTGCACATCCAGCAATATTACAGGAAATTACATCCACTAGGCAATCAAAGATTGATGCCAGTGCAAATAAATGAACAGAACCTAACGATCTACAACGTCACAATCTGCAACCTCAGCACGGATGACGCCCATAAGCATGTGGGCAAGTTCTTGCTGCTTTGCCACACTGTCTATGAAAACATTGATCAGTTGTTGTGTCGCACGACTCTGCACCTCTGATTCCTCCACCATTTCCATCATTGCTTCGGCCATTAATTGGTTCACAAACATACATTTTTTCCGTTGCATTCAAGACAAAGGATACTGAACAGATTCAGATGGCGATTTTGGCAGGCTTGTATTATTGATAGTGGAGAGTGTCTCGACCACTCCATCATAACATAAATTAGGAGGGGAACCAAACAGATTAATCATGAGTTATTGCCATATTACTTGGCCTAGATCTATTGGAAAGAAACAATGGGGTTGCCTTGCTGTTTTTAGAGATTGTCTTCTTATCTTCAGCAGCCTGCACCAAATTAACACACTAGCATTGCTATCATTGGCCAAGTCAGATAATAGGAAAGCAACATTGACACAACAAACATTTGGGCAACTAGCCTACACCAAATTAACACAATATGGCACATCTATCATCAGCCAGGTAAGGTAATACGAAAGCAACATTGACACAATGAATGAATGGGCAACCAGAGCATCACTACAATTCAGTAATGTGCATGACATGAGATAGTACACTCATGCAGCTCAGTATGCAAAACTACTAGGAAGTTTTATTTACAAAAATCAACATTGGCACCTTTAACAATTTGCTACGACTAATTTTAGATCAGATAAAGGTTGGATTCACGCCGATTAACAAAATACATGCTGATGTAAAAATATAGTGATATACAACAGGTACTTACATCAGCATTGGAGCACAGAGAATTCCCGCAAGATATTTTCCTCGAATACAATCCCAATGAAGGAAGTCTTCTATCATTTAGCCTTATTTTCTAAAAGAGAGGTGGGTAAGAAACATGTAGAAAATATGATTAGAATGCTATAAAATTTCATGATGTGAGGATATGCACACGGTTCTTAGAATGGAGTTGGCATTCTTTTGCTGGACTAGAGCGGACTAGTTCTTTGGCCACTGGAATCTGCTTATTATCAGTGGGAGTTGGGTTTCTCTGTGCTGGAGCAGTATCTATGAAAAATGGAGTTGGTTTATTATCTTCTGTCGTTTGGATCTTTTGCAAAGACCTGTTTGTAACCCTTCAGATTCTAACATAGCCGTCTTTCCCTTGCATGCCTTATATAGAAGAACGGTGCTTCAATTATAAAATATGCTACAGCAGAGATGGAATAGGTACTGAAGAATAGAAAGGCATGACATATTGACATGTATTCCCTCCATCCGGAAATAAATGGATGGGTCTAGGCACATTTCAGTTCTAGATACATCCAGTTTTATCCATTTCTGCGACATGTAATCCGGACGGAGGGAGTATGATGTAAGGGCTAGGGATACGACATGACAACACAGTAAAAAAACACTGAAAACCCACTTCAGAACCAAAGTATTCAAACCCACTAATATGAGATAGTACACTCATGCAGCTCAGGATGCAAAACTACCAGGCAATTTTCCTTACAAAAATCAACATTGTGGCCTTTAATCATACATTTTGCTACAACTAAATTTAGATCAGATAAAGGTTAGATTCACGTCGATTAACAAAATACATGCTGATGTAAAAATATAGTGATATACAACAGGTACTTACATCTGCATTGGAGCACAGAGAATTCCTGCAAGAATCTTTACTCACAGACGATACCAGTGCAAAAATTCTTCTACCTGTTTAGCTTATTTTTTAGAAGAGAGATGGGCATGAAACATGTAGAAAATATGATCAGCATGCTATAAAATTTCATGATGCAAGGATATGCACACGCTTCTTAGAATGGAGTTGACATACTTTTGCTGGACTGGAGCGGACTAGTTCTTTGGCCACTGGAATCTGCTTATTATCAGTAGGAGTTGGGTTTCTCTGTGCTGGAGCAGTATCTATAAAAACTGGAGTTGGTTTATTATCTCCTGGTGTTTGGATCTTTTGCGAAGACGTTGTTTGTAACCCTTCAGATTCTAACATAGTCGTCTTCCCCTTGCATGCCTTGCATAGAAGAATGGTGCTTCAATTATAAAACATGCTATAGCAGAGAGATGGAATAGGTACTGAAGAATAGAAAGGCATGACATATTGACATGTATTCCCTCCATCCAAAAAATGGATGGGTCTAGGCGTATTTCAGTTCTAGATACATCCTTTTTTATCCATTTCGGCAACATGTAATCCGGACAGAGGGAGTATGGTGTAAGAGCTAGGGATACGACAGGACAACACAGTAAAAAAACACTAGTTGAATGTAAAACTGTATGCTAGCAGAATACGTACAGAAAAAACTAAGGCAACATACACGTGTATGATTGGGAAACTAAGATGGCATTGCAATAGAGCACTAGAACATCACTTCAATGTAAAAAAACATGGTATGGTAGACAGATGAAGTACATACTGATGAATAACAATGCATAAGATATTCAGAAGCACAGTGTCCAAATTAAGCAGATAGATAGAGTAGAATGGCAGTACATGAATTTGAAAACATGTTATCATGAATGGAATAGGTACAGAAAAACAGGAAGGCATGACATATTTACATGCATGATCAGCATGCTAAGCACATGGCATTGCAACAGAGTAGATACACTGCAGGACATTATATGCATGTTGTACCCATATAACGGGCCAAGTTAGAGCAAGGACCTTGTGGGGTGAAGAGGATTCATCATCTTTTTGCAAGTCTTCTCAAGAACTGCCTTTACATGTTCCATCATATTGGATATCATTGACATCAAGTTTATTGGCCTTTACATTGCTCCGTGAGGTTCTTGTGGGTATATCAGTGTGTGCAATTATATCGAACATGCATGGAAGACAACTAGTAGTTAGATTTATGTAATGAGTGCCTATAGGAGACGACATAAATAGTAGGACTGGGGTTAACTAGCAGCAATAGGTCTCAAAAACTAAAGGGAGAACACAGATGAAAGCTACAGAATATGTATCGTTTGTACTCGAGATTAACTAGATGGCACACAAAAGTATTAAAGAACAACATAGGTAATTGTCGGAGTAATGTGCCATGGGTAGGCTAACCCAAGCCCCAGAACCTTTCAAGACAACGGGGCAGACTGCGCCCCTCAAGTACCTGCGGCCACTCCAAGACAAGCCGAGTCCCTGGAGGTGACTCCAAGATGAGCCGAGTCCCAGAGGCGACTCCTATTCGAGCCGAGTCCCATAGGCGACTCCTATTCGAGCCGAGTCCCAGAGGTGACTCCAAGGAAGCCGACTATGGGGAGTCGGCCCGCGACTCCCAACCACCCCTATAATTAAAGGCAGGCATGGCCACAGCGCGCCGTACCCACGGAGATCTCCACCCGGCGCGGCACTGTTGCCATGCCGGCCCTGACAACAGCCCTGGGGGCGGAGCCCTGTACCCACGACGGTCAGTCTGTACGGCCCGGAGATGATGGGGCCTACTAGTCAGCAAGAGTGTTCAAGACGGCGAGAGCGCCAAGAGTCGGACCCGTTGGGAGTTGGCCCCCAGGAGTCGGCCAGACCCTCCCACGGGCCCCACACGCCATTAACCAGACGCGACGGGGGAATGGCAACAGTGATCGCCCGCTAGGCGGCGGCGCTGTTGCCATGACCTCATGACCAAGCCCCCGTCATTAGAAGCACATCTACAGTAATTTGCAGCCGACAAGACCCGCCCGCGGCGGACACGGGCTGACGCCCTCGTACCAGGCCAGTCGGCGAGACCCACCAGTCAGCGGGCCCCAGGAGTCGGCGGAGAAGACGGCGCCTGAGAGACAGACGGCTGGGACCCGCATCCAGCCGGTTTTACCATTGTAACCCAGGGGGTAGGCCTATATAAACCCCCAGGGCACCCATGCAAAAGGTTGGCATCCATTAGCACTAGACAGACCACACAGGAAGGATAGAGCTAGCCTTGCCTTCTCCTACCTCCAGAAACAGCTCTAGGAGCACCCCTGTATTCACTTTGCCTTAGTGACCATGCGGAGACCCCGCAGAGCAGTAGTAGGGGTGTTATCTCCTCGGAGAGCCCTGAAGCTGGGTAAGATCCGCCGGCGTGCATGTCTTCGCCTCATCCCGTTTCTAGGCACCGGCGATGTTCTACTCGCCCCCACCATGATAAGCCATCCTTTGGCATATGTCGCACCCAACCCCCGACATTTGGCGCCCACCATGGGGCCTGGTGCACCGTCGTCCGGAGATCTGTTCTGGACGGGAACCCTCTTCCTCCCTGGCGAGCAGCCAGCCAGGCTCGCCAGACGGAGTCTGCATCGACGCGCTGCGTGGCGCTGAGGCCACCTGTGCAGCGAGCTGCCTTGCTGAACTTATCGGCGAGGTTCGCCTCTCCGATGAGCCTGCGTCCGACGCAGGAACGGGTGGCCCCGTGAGCCTCCTCGCGGGCCTCCTCGACCAACTCCACATCACCGGCAAGCCTGCCGTGGACTTCGAGTCCGTAGGCTCCACCAACCCGATGCTGGTCGACTCCGACGCCGTGTCGCTTGACACTTTCCCCACCAACGTGGTGGTCTACGATGAGCCGCTTCCTCACAAGGAGAGCGGCGGAAGTGCCGTCACGGAGGTGCTCGTCATCAGTCACGATGAGCGTTCCGGTGAGGGAGCTCAGGACCCGCTCGACACGGCTCTGCAAGACCTGACTGCGCCTATTCCAGAGGACGCAGATGCCGAGACGCTGGAGACACGCCGCCTTCAGATCATCGAAGGCGCCAAGAAGCTGGCAGGCATGAGGCGCTTTGTCGAAGCCTACGGCCTTGAAATGGATCGCGCCGTGGGCGCTCGCCGGCTCCGACTGGGCCTAGCCGCCTAGGCGCGGTCCGGCAACGCGGCGCGACCATCGCCGACTTGTTCGGAGCCAATTGCCCCGTATACGCCACCCCTGTGGAGAACATCCGCGCCGCCCAAGTGGCCACCGACGAGTTGAAGAACTTTGAAGGCGAAGAGCGCCGCATGATGATGGAGCGAGTCCAGCAGCTCCTCGACGCGGTTGCTGCGCAGAACGCGGCTGGCGGCCGCACTGAGGCGCCACGACGGCTAAACGACGACTTGCCTCTGCCGAGATCGGGCGCGACGTCTCGGACGCCCGCCCCGTGGAGTCCGCGGAATAAAAGACAAAGAGCCGGCTGTCGGCCGCGATCGGACTCGCATCACCATCGAAGCGTGACCAAGACGGCCGCTCGAGAGCGGTGGATCGGCGGACGACTATCACCGCCTCCCCACCAAGAAGAGAACGGCGAAGTTTCGCCGCTGTTGAGCATCCGACTCTCGGTGGCCGCCTTGGCGCCGAGAGGAGTCGGAGAAAACGACGCCGCCACGGATCGACCGACTCCACCAATCTCTGGCTTTGGAAGAAGAAGATGAGCTGGGTCCGCCTTGCTTTGGACCCCGTGATCCGAGACGAGCCTTTTCCCAAAGGGTTCACGCTCCCCCGAGACACACCCAAATACACCGGCTCCGTGAAGTCGGAAGACTGGCTAATTGATTACTCCAACGCTGTCAACATAGCGAACGGCAACAAGCGAGTTGCCGTGAAGTATGTTCCACTCATGCTCCAGGGCACGGCCCGGACATGGTTGAACAGTCTGAAGCCCCGCAGCATCAACAGCTGGGTCGACTTCACCGAGGCCTTCATCCGGAACTTCAAGAGCACGTACAAGCGAGCTCCCAAGCTGCGCCAGCTTTCCTTGTGCGTGCAAGGCCCTGACGAGTCAACACGCGACTACCTCACACGCCACAATGAGAAGCCGAACTCCTGCGAGGGCGTGCACGAGGTGCAGGCTATCGAGTATTTCACCGCCGGGTGCCTAGAAGGCACCCTCCTCAAGCACAAGCTCCTCTGCGACAAGCCGGAAACCCTCGACGAACTGCTGGTCATAGCAGACAAGTACGCCATCGCCGACTCCTCCATGAAGATGGAAAATTCAAGTTAATGCGGCTGGCAAAGTGGCCCCTCAGGCTCCCAGAACTCCAGCTGGAGACAGCAGTCAGCGACAACAACAAAACGACAACAAACACAAGGCCCAACAGCCGACTTCCAGCAGTCGGCAGGTAGTGACAGTCGAAGATCAACAGCCGGAGGGGCAGCCTCCGGCCAAGTGACAGAAAGGCGGCAAGTCCAACTGGTTGCCGGCCTTCTCTTACAAGCAGACTCTGGATGGTCCCTGCAAGTTCCACAGTGGCGCGAAGCCGTCAAACCATACCACCCGAAAGTGCCACTGGCTTACCAGAATCGCCAAGGGAGACGGCCTCCTTCCTCCCCCGCCTGCTGGGCCGCCGCCTCCACCGCCGCCCCAGCAGCCGGCTGCACGGCCAGTCGGCGCAGTACAAGACGAGTACCCAGAAGAGCATGGAGCCTATGTGGTGTTCACCAGTGTGGCTGATGATCGACGTAGCAGACGGCTGTAGCAGCAAGAGGTGAACGCTGTGGCATCAAATACTCTAGAGTTCATGCATTGGTCCGAGAAGCCTATCAGTTGGAGCAGAGCGGATCACCCAGAGGTGATGCCGAATCCGGGCTCCTATGCCCTGGTCCTAGGTGCCACCTTGGCCACTGATAGGCGGGCCGCCCGCTTTTCGAGAGTACTGATAGACGGAGGCAGTAGCATGAAAACATCCTGCACAAGGACACTGAGGGAGTCCTAGACTAGGGGGTGTCCGGACAGCCGGACTATCAATATCCGCCGGACTCCAAGACTACGAAGATACAAGATTGAAGACTCCGTCCCGTGTCCGGATGGGACTTTCCTTGGCGTGGAAGGCAAGCTTGGCAATACGGATATGTAGATCTCCTACCATTGTAACCGACTGTAACCCTAGCCTCCTCCGGTGTCTACATAAACCGGAGGGCTTTAGTCCAGAGGACAAGATACATTACAACAATCATACCATAGGCTAGCTTCTAGGGTTTAGCCTCCTTGATCTCGTGGTAGATCCACTCGTAATACCCATATCATCAATATTAATCAAGCGGGACGAGGGTTTTACCTCCATCAAGAGGGCCCGAATCTGGGTAAAACATCGTGTCCTCGTCTCCTCGTTACCATCCGCCTAGATGCACAGATTCGGGACCCCTACCCGAGATCCGCCGGTTTGACACCGACATTGGTGCTTTCATTGAGAGTTCCTCGTGTCGCCACCGATAGAGCGGATGCCTCCACCCGCCTTCAAAGACGGTGTTTTCGCCGAGGGCCTTGGCCGCCGGCCAAACTATCCGCTTGGCGGTTTTTCATGACCGCTGTCCGCCGCCGCTTCGCAATGACTTCTCAAGTCGTCGGAACTAATCTTCGCGTCAGCCCTAAAGCTGCCGAACAGTTAGATCCAATAGAGCTCTTGTGCGTTAACGAGCTCTTGGATCGCATCGCCGCTTTGGGGTCGCTACGGACTACAACCAGATTGGGCTTAAAACCGATCCGAGAGAGATTAACTCTCCCTGTGCCACCCACCACGTCAGAGTGGTAGAGGAGCACACGCAACTCTTGCCGTTGTTGAAAACAATTCATGTCCGATTCCGGACCTCCATGGCGGATTCCTCGGAGGACGGACTTCGATCGAGCATTGAACTTAAAATCATGCATCGCCTCGACTCGCTGGATTGTGCCCAAGAAACCAAACTTCCGAATTTGGAAACCCTTGGCCTTTGTGCCTCAAGATGGGCAGGGATCCGGATTTTATTCCACCCACCGCCCGCACATATGCGATCTATCTCTAATACGGCAAGAGCCCATCAAACAAAGATATCACCATCGGGCCGATTCTCCTGGTTATGGACAGGATAAAGGACTGCCGAGAGGAAAACACAATATCAATCTTCTGCAATAACTGCACGGACAAGGGAATACTAAACGCCATTGATCGTCGCAAAATTACGCGCTTCACCGATCCGCATCCATTGAACGAAAAGTATGCGGCGATGGAGAGTTTCCGGAAAACCGAAAATCAATTTTGGGATAATCCGGCCCCAAACCCAGTCGGCAGTAAAAGGGCACCTTACACTCAGGCCCCAGATGCAAAAACGAAAAAACAAAAACCCAATAAGGGAAACGGAACCGTACTGGAGGGATGGCTCAATGGACCCCGTAAGCTTCATAGTACAGAGGGAGCCGTCCCAACACATAGCCTTCGAGCATGTTGGATATTACGGCAGGTGGCCAAAAGTGGCGAGGAGCTTCTAGCTCCGGAAACCACTCCAACAATACCAAAGAGTATCAATAGTCTTCGAGACTTTCGCATCAAATAATATGCGAAAACGAACAATCCGCGAACTCGCCGAAGTCTACCAAGTAGCAACAGCTAATCGATGGAGCGACACAGCTATTACCTTCAATGCCAGCGACGAGCCCAAATTCCAAACAACCAGAGCTCCAGCTGCACTGGTACTCAGTCCCATAGTGGACGGCTTTCGACTGACAAAAGTCCTCATGGATGGCGGCAGCGGACTAAACCTCATTTACGAGGAAACTCTGCGAAAAATGGAAATTGATTGGAGCCGATTGAGCGAAGCAAAGCACAACCTTTAGAGGAATAATCCTTAGCCGGAAGCGCTGCACCGGAAAAATCACACTCGATGTGGTGTTCGGCTCTACGACAATTACAGATCCAAAGAAGTCACGTTCTGTGGCCCTGCTCAGCATGGGTATCACGCCATATTAGGACGAGAGGCATTCACAATTTTTCAAGCAATACCTCATTACGGGTACATGAAGCTCAAAATGCCAGGCCCAATGAATAATCACTCGCTAGTGATCCGGACATAGCACTCCGCGCTGAAAACAAGACAGCCAAGACTAGCCCTCGAGGCACTATCCAAGCCTTAGCGACAGAGGAACTCACCGCTGCTTACGCCTATGGTGAACAGGACAACTGATACTCGATAAAAGATCCAAGTCCACCTCCTTCAAACCAGCAGACGAGATAATAAAATTCCAGGTCCATCCAACGGACCCAACAAAGACGGCCTCCATTGGGGCACAATTGAACCCCGAAGTAGACGCCGCACTGCGTGAATTCCTTTGGGAAAATTGGGATATCTTCGCCTGGCATCCTTCGGACACGCCCGGAATCCCTCGCAGGTTGGCAGAACGCAGCCTAAACATCCTAAAAGGATTCAAGCCAGTCAAACAGGCTCTTTGACGATTTTCTGAGCCCAAAAGACAGGCAATGGGAGAAGAGCTAGCCAAACTATTGGAAGCCGGATTCATTAGAGATATCGAACATCTGGACTGGCTAGCAAATTTGGTGATGGTACCAAAGAAGGATAAATCCTGGCGCCTCTGTGTCGATTTTAAAGACCTCAATAAAGCTTGCCCAAAGGATCCCTTCCCTCTCCCCCGCATCGATCAAATTATCGATGCTACAGCAGGCACGCGATTCGTTGTGCTTCCCGGACGCATACTCGCTATCATCAAATCAAGATGGCGGAAGGAACCAAGCCGCAGCGGCATTTATCACTCCATATGGACCATTTCGCTTCAACACGATGCCCTTCGGACTCAAAAACGCGGCGCAACATATCGGTAGCATGATTCAAAAATGTCCGCCACCCAGATCGGCAAAACAATGAGGCATACGAGATGACGTAGTCGTCAAAACAAAACACGCCGAAACTTTAGTAGACGATTTGAGGCTCACATTCGACAACCTCGAGCATATGACATCAAGTTGAATCCGGAAAATGCGTTTGGCGCATCAGCCCGAAAAGCTGCTGGGCTTCATCGTATCCGGTAGAGGAATTGAAGCAAATCCGGCTAAAATCCGAGCTCTGTCACAGTTGGATATTCCAAAAGACCTCAAACAAATACAAAAATTAATAGGATGCGTGGCAGCCCTAAGCCGCTTTATCTCCCGTTTAGGAGAAAAGGCGCTGCCCCTCTATCGCCTCCTCAGGCGCACCGAACACTTCGAGTGGACGGATGCCGCCACTGCCGGACTCGAAGAAATAAAGGCCATGTTGGCAACAAATTCGGTCCTAGCTGCGCCCACTTTGGGCGAACCAATGTTGTTATACATCGCAGCAACGCATCAAGTTGTAAGCGCGGTCCTCGTCGTCGAACGAGTGACAGAAGGGCATAAATTCCCTCTTCAAAAACCAGTGTACTATGTATCCACTGTGTTAACCCCCTGCAAATCCAGTTACCCGCACTATCAGAAGATAGCATATGCGGTGTTCATGGCGTCCCGGAAACTTCGGCACTACTTTCAAGAGTGTTCGTTATCATCCGCCTCCAGGATCACTCTATGAAATGTCGGTGTTCAAGCAGGGTGTCGGGACGGAGTACTTCAGGGGCTACTGAGGGAGTCCTGGACTAGGGGGTGTCCGGACAGCCGGACTATCAATATCCGCCGGACTCCAAGACTACGAAGATACAAGATTGAAGACTTCGTCCCGTGTCCGGATGGGACTTTCCTTGGCGTGGAAGGCAAGCTTGGCAATACGGATATGTAGATCTCCTACCATTGTAACCGACTCTATGTAACCCTAGCCTCCTCCGGTGTCTACATAAACCGGAGGGCTTTAGTCCGTAGGACAAGATACATTACAACAATCATACCATAGGCTAGCTTCTAGGGTTTAGCCTCCTTGATCTCGTGGTAGATCCACTCTTGTAATACCCATATCATCAATATTAATCAAGCAGGACGTAGGGTTTTACCTCCATCAAGAGGGCCCGAACCTGGGTAAAAACATCGTGTCCCTCGTCTCCTGTTACCATCCGCCTAGACGCACAGTTCGGGACCCCCTACCCGAGATCCGCCAGTTTTGACACCGATAGACACTATGGAGAAGTTAGGAATCAAGCAAAGACAGCTGCAGAGCAGCCGGACTGTGTTCCACGGCATCGTACCTGGCCTTTCCTGCCCACCAATCGGCAAGATCCTGATAGACGTTCTCTTTGGGGACAAAGATCATTTCCGTCGAGAGCTAGTCTGGTTTGAAGTAGTGGACCTTGAAAGCCCATACCATGCGTTACTTGGCCGACCTGCACTGGCCAAGTTCATGGCGGTTCCCCACTACGCCTACCTCAAGATGAAGATGCCGAGTTCCAAGGGGATTCTGACCGTCGCTGGCGACTACAGGAAGTCGTCCGCTTGCGCGGCGGAGAGCAGTCGGCTGGCCGAGTCCCTGGTGATCGCAGCTGAGAAGCGGCTCCTTGATCGGGTCGTGGCGATGGCCGGAAAGCAGCCAGAGATGTCACCCGACCCAAGGAGTCGGAAGCTGAAGGTTCGTTCAAACTGGCCAAAGAGACCAAGAAGATACCCTTGGACCCGGAGCACCCAGAGAGGTACGCTATCATGGGTACAAACCTTGACAGCAAATAGGAAGGCGAGCTCGTCGATTTCCTCCGTGAGAATCGAGACATCTTTGCATGGTCCCCTAAAGACATGCCATGTGTACTGACGGAATTCGCCGAGCACAAGTTACATGTCAGACCTGATGTGAAGCCCGTCAGGCAGCCCTTGCGCTGCCTGTCAGAAGAGAAGAGAAGAGTTGTTGGAGAAGAGATAGCCCGGCTCCTGGCGGTCGGCTTCATTATGGAGGTGTTTTTTCCAGAGTGGTTGGCAAACTCGGTCTTGGTACCAAAGAAAAACAAGCAGTGGCGAATGTGCATTGATTACACAAGCCTCAACAAAGCCTGCCCAAAGGACCCATTTGCCCTGCCGAGAATCGATCAGGTGATAGACTCCACAGCCGGATGCGAGCTGTTGAGTTTCTTAGATGCATATTCAAGATATCACCAGATCAAGCTGAACCCGCAGACAGATCAAGACCGCCTTCATCACGCCATTCGAGCCTTACGGTACTGACCATGACGCTCGGCTTGAGGAATGCGGCGCCACCTTTCAGCACATGCGAAGTGCCTCCTCAAGCAACTCGGCAGAATGCCCACGTCACGTGGATGATGTAGTGGTGAAGAGGAGAAGCGGGACACTTCGAAGACCTCAAGGAAACCTTTGAGAACCGCGCCAATTCCGGATCAAGCTCAACCCCGATAAGGCGTTTTGAGTACCACCGCCAACTCCTTGGCTTCGGTCTCTGAACGCATAGAGGGCAACCCTCAGAAGATCAAGGCCATCGAGAGGATGGAGGTACCCAGCCGATCGTTAGATGTGCAGAGTTCACCGCCGCTTGGCGTCCATCACCGATTCATCGATCGGTACGGGCGAGAAAGCTCTCCTTTGTATCAATTAATGAAGAAGACCACCTTTTTTGAGTGGAACCACAAGGCGGATGAAGCATTTCTCCAGCTGAAGAAGATGTTGACTACTCCTCCCGTCCTGGCGGCTCCGACTCCTAAAGAGCCCATGCTCCTATACATTGCCGCCACCAGCCAAGTAGTCAGCACAGTCATTGTAGTCGAGCGCAAGGAGGAAGGCAAGGCGCTCCCTGTCTAGAGACCGGTGTATTACTTAAGCGAGGTACTGTCGACCTCCAAGGTGAACTACCCCCACTACCAGAAGATGTGCTACGGTGTGCATTTTGCCGCCAAGAAGCTGAAGCCTTACTTTCAAGAGCATCCAATTACGGTGGTTTGCACAGCCCCGCTGGCCGAGATCATCGGAAGTCGAGATGCTTCTGGCCGAGTAGCCAAATGGGCCATAGATTTGGCTCCCTACACCATCTACTACCAGCCCCGCACCGCCATCAAGTCGCAAGCGCTAGCCGACTTCCTCGTCGACTAGGCCGAGACCCAGTACCTGCCGCCAGCGCCCGACTCCACCCATTGGCGGATGCATTTCGACGGCTCCAAGATGCGCACTGGCCTGGGAGCCGACGTCGTCCTCACCTCCCCTAAAGGCGACAAGCTCAAGTATGTGCTGCAGATCCGTTTCGCCGCCTCCAACAATGTTGCCGAATACGAGGCGTTCATTCATGGGCTCCGGCTTGCCAAAGAGCTCGGCATTCACCGGATCCTGTGCTATGGCGACTCCGATTTGGTGGTCCAGCAGTCATCTGGCGACTGGGACGCCAAAGATGCAAACATGGTGAGCTACCGCTTCCTGGTGCAGCAAATCAGCGGATACTTCGAGGGGTGCGAGTTCCTTCACGTGCCAAGAAACGACAACGACCAAGCAGACGCCTTGGCACGAGTCGGCTCCACCCGCCAAACAATACCATCCGGCGTCGCTCTTTAGCGCCTCCTTAAGCCGTCTATCAAGCCTTCACCAGAATCAGACTCCATCTTCGTGCCGGCTCCTCCCGAAGAAGTCGGATCCAACTCAAGAGCCCCAGCAGACGGCCCCAAGAAAATCATAGTTGAAACCGGCCTGGGGACTTCAGAACCCGGCCCGGGGACTGCGCCAGTCGGCCCGGGGACTTCGTCAATCCAGCAAGTGGCCGCAGACTCCAGCCCGCCGCCTCCCAGCCCAGCCGCCCTTGTCCAAGTCGCAGTGGTGGCGGTTGAAGAAATAGCAGCACCCTCATGGGCGCAGCCCATCCTCAAGTTTCTAGTGAACAGAGAGCTGCCAACTGATGAAATCTTGGCTCGGCAAGTGCAACGCCGAGCGGCAGCTTACACCATAATCAACAGAGAGCTGGTCAGGTGCAGCATTACTGGTGTCTACCAGCGCTGCATGGAGTCAGAGCAAGGCCAAGCAATTCTCAGAGACATCCATCAGGGCGAGTGGGCCACCATGCAGCTTCAAGAGCACTCGTCGCCAAAGCCTTCCGGCACGGTTTCTTCTGTCCGACTGCCCTGGAAGAGGCTAAAGAGTTAGTCCAAAAATGCAAGGGGTGTTAGAAGTTCCGCTCCAAGCCGCTTCAGCCGGCTTCCGCGCTGAAGACAATCCCCATCGCCTGGCCCTTTGCAGTTTGGGGCCAGGACATGGTGGGACCATTCAAGACGACCCGAGGCGGCCTAACTCATCTGCTTGTCGCGGTGGACAAGTTCATCAAGTGGATAGAAGCAAAGCCCATCAAGAAGTTGAACGGTCCGACTACAGTGAGTTTCATCGCCAACATCACGGTGCGGTACGGCATACCGCACAACATCATCACCGACAATGGCACAAATTTTGCCAAGGGAGCCTTGGCCCGTTTCTGCGCGACGCAGGGTATCCGACTGGACTTAGCGTCCGTTGCCCATCCACAGTGAAACGGCCAGGTGGAGCGAGCAAACGGCCTCATTCTGTCCGGCATCAAGCCTCTACTGGTCGAACCACTCGAGCGTTTGGCCGGCAGTTGGCTTGAGGAGCTGCCAGCCGTCCTCTGGAGTCTGCGCACGACTCCAAACAAGTCAACCGGCTTCATGCCTTTCTTCCTTGTCTACGGTGCCGAAGCCGTCATCCCGACGGACATAGAATTCGACTCCCCGCGAGTCACCATGTACACCAAAGAGGAAGCAGAAGAAGCACATCAAGACGGCGTCGATCTGCTGGAAGAGGGCCGGCTGTTGGCACTCAGCCGGTCCAACATCTACCAGCAGAGTCTGCGCCGATACTACAACCGGAAGGTCAGGCCGAGATCTTTCCAAGAGGGCGACCTTGTGCTCCGGCTGATTCAGCGGACAGCCGGCTAGCACAAGTTGTCGGCACCTTGGGAAGGACCCTTCATCATCAGCAAAGTGTTGGGCAACGACTCCTACTACCTAATCGACGCTCAGAAGCCTCGAGCGCGCAAGAAGGACGACTCCGGCAAGGAGTCAGAACGACCATGGAATGCAAATCTTCTCTGAAGATTTTACAGTTGATGCAGTATGTACCACGCTATCCTTTGTATTAAAGTACCGAGACTTTGGGCCCCCCGAGACGAGCTCGGGGACCGCCCTTTTGTTATCTCAGATGATAAGAATTATGCCTCCTAGTATGCTGCTCTTTGCTATGCCGCTTGGCACCGGGTTCGACTAGTCGGCCCGGACTCGCTGCCTTGGCGCTTATGAAATGTTTCTGCAATCGGACAAGCAGTGGCGGTGCTTAAGCCGTCTCTCGTCGAAGTCAGAGTCAGCAGAGCGATGGTAGGCAGAGAGTAAGCAAGAGCGAGCGCACACACGAAAAAATGGCTAAGGACTCAAAGCATATGCGTAGCCCAAGCCGGCTTCCAGCCTCTCTCTGCAGAGCAGACTCTCGAATAGTCGGCTTGCCGCAACCTATCCAACTTGTTAAAAAACACTAAAAAAGGCCAAGTACTTGCCTTCCCTAAGGTAGCCAAGCATTTGACCCAGCGGCAGTCCGCAGAGCGGCTGTTCGTCTGGCAAAGCGGCGACTATGGAAAGGCGGCAAAGGAAAAAGCCAAAAGAGCAATGAACAAGGAAAGATAGAAGTCAGATAGATATTTACATAACATAGGCCTCGCTGTTCAAGATACACCCCGCGGGTGGAATTGTGCAAATTAACAAGTTCTTCAAAGACTATGAAAGCAGATAAAGTAAAAGACAGGACGGAAGCCTAAGAAGCGGCAGACGGGTTCGGAGGGTCGGGGGAGTCGGTGGTGTCAGGCGCGGAGCGGCCGGCTGGGCAGTCTCGGCTTGATCATCTCCAGCGGCAGCCAGCCCGGTCGGACGCGGCTCGTTGCTGGAGGCGCGATCGAGCTGAGGCTGGTCGTCCGCTCTGTCTTCTGGCGCCTCCGTCTCGTCTCCGTCCCCCACCTCGTCTTCCTCCTTGGTGCTGGAGCCGATCACCTCCGCCGAGTCCTCGTCGTAGTCCTGGTTCATCCCGAACCACTCTGGCGGCACCTCCTCGCCGTTCGCGGCCCGTTCAGGAACGAAGACGCTGGTGTTGGTGTAGTCGGCAATCGCCGCCGCACGCTCGACGAGGGCGCCTTCCACAGCCGCCAGTTCTGCCTGGGCCTCTGACCGGAACACGGCCAGCCGGTCCAGGTCCAGCCCTGGATACCAAGCCTTGACGAATTCCAAGGCCCGGCGCGCTCCAGCCCGGGCTGAGGAACCCTTCCAAGCCTCAAGACGGCCAGCTGCGACCTCCAGCTAGTCGGCAGTCCGACTGGGAGTGCGCAGGGCCGGCATGCCTGGCCACAGGACGGAGATCACGTGGGCCCCGGCACGTTGAAGCTGGCGCAGCAGCTGGTGGGCTGGCCGCAGGGGAGTCTCGATGCTCAGGAGCTGCTCGTCGACAGTCAGGCGGGCGTTGGTGGCGATCTCCTTGCCATTTGCCTTCCGCGCCTCGCGATCAGCCTCGATGGCTCGATTGACCGCTTGCGAGTGGCCGGGGAAAAAGTCTGCCAAAACAAGAAAGAAGCAAAAGAAAGAATCAGAAATCGGCTTGACTTGTAGTCGGCGGTTCGAAGAAAGAAAGCAAAGAAACTCACCATCGACAATGTCTTCGATCTCGTGGAAGCCGGAAGTCAGCATCGCCTCCTTGTCAGTCCAGGAGGAGCGCTCGATCTCGAACTTGGCCAGGAGAGTGGTCTCTTTCTTTTCCGCCTCGTCCTGAGCCGCCTTAAGCAGCTCCTTCTGCTCCGCCAACTGTGCGGCCAGCAAGTCGCGCTCTGTGGCGAGCTTGCCGCACTCCTCCTCCTTGGCGCAGAGGGTCTTGACTTCGCCCAACCGTTCCTGAAGAGCGGCATTGGCCTCTGAAGAACAAAAAGAAAGACGGTAAGTCGTCTACAAGGAAGGTCGCCAGGAAGATCCGGCCCGACTACTCAGCAGTCGGCCCAAATCTCGGGGACTACAGCCCGCGGGTGCGCCAGCGCGCCCCCGTGAAAAAAGAAGAAGAACTTACTCTGGTTCTCCGAAAAGTCGACAGTCCGCTTCCCCAGCTGCTCAACATTGCGGTTGAAGGCGGTGACGCGGAGGTTGTGATACTCCGTGATAAACAATGACAAAGACAAAATGAGGAACTGCAGATTGAGTTCGGGCGCCGCTCAGCAGCCGACCAAACTCGGGATTACACCAGTGGGAATGCGCGCCTCACAGAGAAGAGCGAGAGAAGACAAAGTCAAAAAAGAAAACATACACGGATAGACGCTCGCGACGCCAAATGCGCTTTTGGTGCAGCTCGATGGCTTCGCCACCGCAGCTTCGCCGCACGCCCAGAGCGCTGGTTTAGCGGACTGCCGCCGCCTCGCACCCATCCAAGAGGGCGCAGCACTTGATGCCTCAGCATCTGGAATGGCCGAGCTGGCGGCGTCGGCTTCCAAGGGGCGTGGCGCCGAAACCGCCTTCTCGAGGCGGCGGCGCACTGGTGAGGCGACTTGAAGGAGCAGCCTTGCGACCGCCTCGTCCTCGGCCGGCGGTGATTGGTGAGTCGCCGCTGCTTGCCATGCGGCGGAGGTGGCGGTGGCGGCGTGGCCGTGCCCGACGCGGAGGCTTCGCCACCGTCCTTCTCCATGATGGAGTGCTCCCCACCGACTTCTCCAGTCTGCCCCGTGAACTCCGGGGGCGGCGGCGCGGAGTTCAGCGGGACGACAAGCAACGCCGAATGGCGGCACGGGGTCTCCTCCGCCCTCTGTTTTGCTGCAGCGGCGGCTTCAGCCTCCTCCAGCTTCTTCTGGGCGGAGGCCGCCGCTTTCTCGGCCTCCGCCTTCTCCAGACGGTCGGCCTCTTCCTCATCGCGCTTCTCTCGCGCGTTGTGCTCCATCGCCTCCCGGAGGTCGGCGGCGGGGTCAATCCGCCGAGTGTTGGCGGACGTCTCGACCGACCCCTTGACAGAGGGGACGGCGACCCTCTCAAGAGAAAGAGGGGCCCTGAAGCAAAAAACAGAATGAAAAAGACTCGGAAAAGATCTGTCAAAGAAAACAAGACAAAGGCAGTCAACACTTAAGCAGAGACTAGCGGCAGCTTCTTCACTTCCTTGCGGAAGCGGTTGGCCTTTGTGATCGCCTCCTCCCGCTTGGTTGCGGCGGCCGCCCCCTTGAACTTTTTAAGCCGACCGCCAAGCGAACTCGGTGCGGCCCGGCGCTTCTTCGCGCCGACTTGACCGGCCAAGCAGGCAGAGGAACTCGCGCCTGGATGGCCGGCTTTCGGTTGGCGGCGCCAGACAACTTCGCCGTCGGCCTCATCCTATGGCCAGTCGGCGAAGGTCGCCGAGGGCCGGAAGCCGCCTTCCGCTCCTCCTCCTCCGCCTTCGGCGTCGGCCTCCATCGCTGCTGCCCCCAAGTCGGGGTCGTCGACGTTGCTCTCTGCTCGATCTGGAGCGAAATCGCGGGGCGGCCCCGTGGCGCCGGCTGCAGGCTGGATGAGGGGGTTCTGACTCGAAGCACCAACAAGATCAGAAGTCGGATTCGGCTACAAAGAAAAACAGAAGACAAAAGATTTGAGTTACCACAGGCGGAGGGTTGGCACGTGAGTACGGCTCCTTGCCGAACTGCCAGTCTTCCGTGAGCTCGCAGTTTGTGATGTGATTCACCATGTTCGCCACCTCCGTGTGGGGCATCTCCCTGGTGCACATCCGGCTCGGGTCCCGGTGATCGCTCATCTGACAGATCAGATGAGGTCGGCCTTGGAGTGGGAGGACTCGGCGCGCCATGAAGGCGGCCAGCAAGTCGCCTCCGACCAGGCCTTCCGACTATGTCAGCACTCGGAGTCGCGCGATGGCGGCAGCACCGGCAGGAGTCAGCGTCCTGGCCCGATTGGACCAGCTGGGAAGCCTCGCAGCCGGCGCGCCGGCTTCATTGTGCGGCAGGTTGACCAAGTCGCCTTCCGTGGCGACGTTCTTCACGTAGAAGTACGACCACTGCCACATCTTCACCGACTTGATCAGCGCGATGGAGGGGAATGGATTGTCGGCGGTCGACCTTCGCATTGCGATGAAGGTGCCGCACTGAGCCGGTATGCCGGCGACATGCGTGCCGAGCTTCGATTGGAAGAATTCTCCCCACAGCTCGATGGTGGGGAGAACGCCAAGGAAACCCTCGTAAAGGGTGGCGAAGGCGGCCAGCAGCACCACCGTGTTCGGGGTGAGGTGGTGCGGCTGGAGTCCGTTGAACTCCAAGAAAGAACGGAGGAAGCCTCTCGCCGGCAGGCCCATGCCGCGCATGAGGTGCGAGCGGAATATGACCCGCTCGCCCTCCTCCGGCGCCGGCCTTATCTCTCCCTCTGGCTCGGCGCGGGCTCGCACCAGGTTCGCGCTGGGGAGCCGGCGCGTCCTGCGGAGGTGCTCGATGGCGTCATCCATCACCGTAGAGCCGTCCCACACGCTGGAGCGACCGGCAGGAGCCACGGCGGAGGAGGAGCTCATCGCAGCGGTGCGGTGCGGCGAAGGCAGGAAGAAGAAGAGGCCGGAGGAAGCAGGGGAAGCAGGGAAGAACGAGCGCGTGCTTCGTCGTCCCGTTCCCCCCGCGTATTTATAAGCCCATAGGCTAAGAAGCCGCGGGGCGGCGGATTAATCGCGCGAGACCCCACGCCCCACGATTAAATTCCACGGGTTATCGCGCAGAATAACGGGGAACCCAACCGCCGCACGGCTGCAGCGGATCCGTTCGCGTGCCGAGGCGCGATAGTGGCGGGCCCGCCGACGGCCTGTCCTGCCGCAGCGTGCAGGCAGCAGATCGCCTCGCCACGTGGCGCCAGCGACGGGCCACGGGCGGGCGCATCATGGAAGCATATCGACACGCCACTGGTTCCCGCCAAGAACGCTCAAACTCCTCGAGAGGCAAGACGGCCTTCGGTGGGTCCGACTACATCCAGCCGGCCCGAAGGAAGACGGCCATCAAGGCCTGCATTCCCCCACCGGAAGAATGAAACTGTTGAGGCGCATGATGTATCACCCGCGGACTACTGTCGGAGTAATGGGCCACGGGTAGGCTAACCCGAGCCCCAGAACCTTTCAAGACATCGGGGCAGACTACGCCCTCAAGTACCTGCGGCGACTCCAAGACAAGCCGAGTCCCCGGAGGCAACTCCAAGATGAGCCGAGTCCCAAAGGCGACTCCTATTTGAGCTGAGTCCTAGAGGCGACTCCTATTCGAGCCGAGTCCCAGAGGCGACTCCAAGGAAGCCGACTATGGGGAGTCGGCCCGCGACTCCCAACCACCCCGATAATTAAAGGCAGGCATGGCCACAGTGCGCCGTACCTGCGGAGATCTCCACCCGCGCTGCCTTTGTTGCCATGCCGCCCCGACAACAACCCTGGGGCGGAGCCTCACCCACGACGATCACCAGACGGTCCGGAGACGGCGGGCCTACTAGTCAGCGAGAGTGTTGAAGATGGCGAGAGCGCCAAGAGTCGGACCCGTTGGGAGTCGGCCCCCAGGAGTCGGCCGGCCCCTCCCACGGGCCCCACACGCCATTAACCAGACGCGACGGGGGAATGGCAGAAGTGATCGCCCGCCAGGCGGCGGCGCTGTTGCCATGACCTCATTACCAAGCCCACGTCATTAGAAGCACGGCTACTGATGAATCTGCAGCGGCAAGACCCCATGGCGGGCGCTGGCCGACGCTGCTCAGGCAAAGTTAGCGGGACCCACCGTCGGCGGGCCCTGTGAGTCGGCGGAGAAGACGGCGCCTGAGAGACAGACGGCTGGGACCCGCATCCAGCCGGTTTTACCATTGTAACCCTGGGGGGGAGGCCTATATAAACCCCCCAGGGCACCCATGCAAAGGGTTGGCATCCATTAGCACTAGAGAGACCACACAGGAAGGAGAGAGCTAGCCTTGCCTTCTCCTACCTCCAGAAACAGCTCTAGGAGCACCCTTGTATTCACTTTGCCTTAGTGACCATGCAGAGACCCCGCAGAGCAGCAGTAGCGTTGTTATCTTCTCGGAGAGCCCTGAAGCTGGGTAAGATCCGCCGGCGTGCATGTTCGCCATCCTGCTTCTGTGCACCGCGACGTTCTACTCGCCCCCACCATGATAAGCCATCCTTTGGCATATGTCGCACCCAACCCCCGATAGTAATACTAGAAGTGGTATAATACTATAATCACCAGCCTGTGGGATAGCACTGACTGATGGATGATAACTATGGAACAACGTTACCTAAAGAACAAGTATCTTAGCTGAACTATGGAATAGCGTTAACTCCTGAACAAGACCCGTAAGAGATCAACATGAATATACAGTGAAATGTGATAATCTAATTTCCATGCTTAGATGAATAACAAAGCCATAAATGTTGCACACAAGTAAGATGAGCATACAACCTATTTGGCCGCCATCCATAGGAGTGAGCATCATGTGCTGACTTGTCGATGGCCCTGCAGTTGTTGTGGCTGTCCATGTCGGGCACGCGCATTCGATGCAGGGAACTATTGATTGGGGACTATAGCTCCCTTCTGGTGTATGCTTCCCTTGTTGGGGCACCTGCAGTGAGTCGGAAGACGGTGTGACTGAAGATGCAGATAACACATAATGTTAAGAACGACACATCTCTTTGATCTGAAGAAATACACTAAGAGATCAACAACAAGGTACGAGAGTGGTCACACGTTTGTTGACTGAAGACTAAATTGGGGTCACACGATTTTATTTTATTTTGGTACTGTCCGATGTACGCCGGATGGCTTGATGGCCGTCTTGTGCCTCCTGGCTGACACTGTTCGGAATCTTCCCCGAAGAGCCAGCGACAAATGGCAGAGCATCCTGCCTCCGCCGTCCGTGGCCCTGGCTAAAACCCCGCTCCCCGCCCAACCGCACTGTCGTGGTTGCGCCGCCCCCGGTCCAATCCACAAAGACTCACCGTCATCCAGATCCGGCGGCGGCAGTACCTTCAACCCATGCAACTCTAAGATAGCCATCTAAGCGCTAATTCTGCGGCGAACTTGCGGCCCCGCACCCTTACGTTAGACACCAGCCAATCGGCAGCCTATGAGCTCCGCCGCCTCGAGGGGTGCTGCTTCCCATTGGGAATCGATTGTCCCAGAATAAAAATTCAGAGAACTGACACCTAAATAAAGTGATTTGAGATGAGGGTGCGACCTATCTGGCGGCATGGTGAAGTAGGCAGGTCCAGCTGCTGAGTCGGTGAGGCCGGCGTGGTTGCGGTGGCGACCAGTGGCAGGGAAACAACAATGTCGCTGATACGTCCATTTTGCATCATGCTTTTATATCAATATTTATTGCATCATGGGCTGTTATTACACATTATATCTCAATACTTATGGCTATTCTCTCTTATTTTACAAGGTTTACCATGAAGAGGGGGGATGCCGGCAGCTGGAATTCTGGCTGGAAAAGGAGAAAACGTTGCAAACCTATTCTGCACAGCTCCAAAAGTCCTGAAACTCCACGAAACAACTTTTTGGAATTAATAAGAATTTCTAAGTTTAAAGAATACGCCAGGGGCCCACACCTGTCCAGAGATAGGGGCGCCCTATAGGCGCGCACCCTATCTCCTGGGCCCCCTGGTGGGCCTCCGGCGTCCATCTTCTGCTATATCATCATTTTTACCCTGGAAAAATCATGGGCAAGCTTACGGGACGAAACTCCACCGCCACGAGGCGGAACCTTGGCGGAATCAATCTAGGGCTCCGACGTAGCTGTTCTGCCGGGGACACTTCCCTCCGGGAGGGGGAAATCATCACCAACGTCATCACCAACGATCCTCTCATCGGGAGGGGGTCAATCTCCATCAACATCTTCACCAGAACCATCTCCTCTCAAAACCCTAGTCCATCTCTTGTATCCAATCTTGTCAATACCATAAATTGGTACCTGTGGGTGGCTAGTAGTGTTAATTACTCCTTGTAGTTGATGCTAAATGGTTTACTTGGTGGAAGATCATATGTACAGATCCTTTATGCATATTATTACCCCTATGATTATCAACATGAATATGCTTTTTGAGTAGTTACGTTTGTTCCTGAGGACATGGGTGAAGTCTTGCTATTAGTAGTCTTGTGAATTTGGTATTCGTTCGATATTTGGATGAGATGTATGTTGTCTTTTCTTCTAGTGGTGTTATGTGAACATCGACTACATGACACTTCACCATTATTTGGGCCTAGATGAAGGCATGGGGAAGTAATAAGTAGATGATGGGTTGCTAGAGTGACAGAAGCTTAAACCCTAGTTTATGCGTTGCTTCGTTAGGGGCTGATATGGATCCTTATGTTTAATGATGTGGTTAGGTTTACCTTAATACTTCTTTTGTAGTTGCAAATGCTTGCAATAGGGGTTAATCATAAGTGGGATGCTTGTCCATGTTAGGGCAGTACCCAAGTACGGGTCCACCCACATATCAAATTATCAAAGTACCGAACGCGAATCATATGAACGTGATGAAAACTAGCTTGACAATAATTCCCAATGTGTCCTCGGGAGATCCTTCCTCATTATTAGAAATTTTCCAGGCTTATCCTTTGCTACATAAATGATTGGGCCACCTTGCTGCACTTTATTTACTTGTTACTCGTTACTATTTATCTTATCACAAAACTATCTATCACCTACAATTTCAATGCTTGCAGAGAAAACCTTACTGAAAACCGCTTATCATTTCCATCTGCTCCTCGTTGGGTTCGACACTCTTACTTATCGAAAGGACTACGATTGATCCCCTACACTTGTGGGTCATCAAGACTCTTTTCTGGCACCATTGCCGGGGAGTGTAGCGCTTTTGGTGAGTGGAACTTGGTAAGGAAACATTTATATAGTGTGCTGAAATTTTCTGTTACTTGTCACTATGGAAACTAATCCTTTGAGGGGCTTGTTTTGGGTATCTTCACCCCAACCATAAGAGCAAAGAGTTGCTCCTCAACCTACTGAACTTTATGAAAATATTTACTTTGAGATTCCTTCGGGTATGATAGAAAAACTGGTAGCTAATCCATTTGCAGGAGATGGAACATTGCATCCCGATTTACACCTTATCTTTGTGGATGAAGTTTGTGGATTATTTAAGCTTGTAGGTATTCCCGATGATGTTGTCGAAAGGAAGGTCTTCCCTTTATCTTTGAAGGGAGATGCATTGACATGGTAGGCTATGTGATGATACGGGATCTTGGAATTATAAGCGATTGAAGTTGGAATTTCACCAAAAGTTCTATCCTATGCATCTCGTTCATTGTGATTGTAATTACATATATAATTTCTGGCCTCTTGAAGGAGAAAGCATCGCTCAAGCTTGGGGGAGGCTTAAGTCAATGTTATATTCATGCCCCAATCATGAGCTCTCTCAGGAAATGATTATTCAGAATTTTTATGCTCGGCTTTCTCTTGATAATCGCAACCTGCTCGATACTTCATGTGTTGGTTCTTATATGCTGAAGACTATTGACTTAAAATGGGACTTATTGGAAAGAATTAAATGCAACTCTGAAGATTGGGGTTCCGATGATGGTAAGGAGTCAGGTATGACACCTAAGTTTGATTGTGTTAAATCTTTTATGGATACCGATGCTTTCCGCGGATTTAGCTCTAAGTATGAACTTGACTCTGAGATAGTAGCTACTTTCTGTGAATCTTTTGCTACTCACGTTGATCTCCCTAAAGAAAAGTGGTTTAAATATAATCCTCCTGTTGAAGTGAAAGTAGTTGCACCTATTACAGTCGAAGAAAAGACTATTACCTATAGTGATTCTATTGTTCCCACTGCTTATGTTGAAAAACCTCCTTTTCCTGTTAGGATAAAGGATCATGCTAAAGCTTCGACTGTTGTTCGTAAGAGTAATACTAGGACTTATACACCTCCTGAGCAAATTAATGTTGAACCTAGTATTGCTATGGTTAAATATCTCTTGGATGAGGATTTAGATGGGCATGTTATTTCTTTTTGTGGTGAGACTGCTAATATTGCTAGACCTGATACTAAGACACGTAGACCTATCGTAGGCACGCCTGTTATTTCTGTTAAAATAGGAGATCATTGTTATCATGGCTTATGTGATATGGTTGCTAGTGCTAGTGCGATACCTTATGATCTATATAAAGAAATTATGCACGACATTGCACCCGTTGAATTAGAAGACATCGATGTTACTATTAAGCTTGCTAATAGGGATACCATAAAACCTATTGGGATTGTTAGAGATGTTGAAGCTTTGTGTGGGAAGGTTAAATACCCTGCTGATTTTCTTGTTCTTGGTTCCCCACAAGATGATTTTTGTCCCATTATTTTTGGTAGACCCTTCTTGAATACAGCTAGCGCTAAGATTAATTGTGAAAAGAATATTGTCACTATTGGCATAGATGGTATGTCCCATGAGTTTAATTTTGCTAAGTTTAGTAGACAACCTCGTGCTAGGGAACCACCTAGTAAGGATGAGATTATTGGTCTTGCTTCCATTGTTGTTCCTCCAACTGATCCGTTAGAACAATATTTGCGAGACCATGAAAACGATATGTTTATGAAGGAAAGGGAGGAAATAGATGAAGTGTTCCTTAAACAGGAACCTGTGCTGAAACATAACCTTCCCATTGAAATTCTTTGGGATCCCCCTCCACTCAAGGGTGATCCCGTGTTTGAACTCAAACCATTTCCTGATAATCTTAAGTATGCTTATCTTGATGAAAAAGAAATATATCCTGTTATTATTAGTGCTAACCTTTTAGAGAAAGAAGAAGAAAGATTATTGAAAACTCTGAAGAAGCACCGAGCTGCTATTGGATACACTCTGGATGATCTTAAGGGCGTTAGTCCCACGTTATGTCAACACAAAATTACATTGGAGGACGATGCCAAACCAGTTAGAGATCCTCAAAGATGATTAAATCCCAAGATGAAGGAAGTGGTAAGAAAGGACATACTAAAGCTCCTTGAGGCAGGTATTATTTATCCAGTTGCTGATAGTGAATGGGTAAGCCCTGTCCATTGTGTTCCTAAAAAGGGAGGTATTACTGTTGTTCCTAATGATAAAGATGAATTGATCCCGCAAAGAATTATTACAGGTTATAGGATGGTAATTGATTTCCGTAAGTTAAATAAAGCCACTAAGAAAGATCATTACCCTTTACCTTTTATTGATTAAATGCTAGAAAGACTATCCAAACACACTCATTTTTGCTTCTTAGATGGTTATTCTGGTTTCTCTCAGATACCTGGATCAGCGAAGGATCAATCTCAAAGTACTTTTACTTGCCCTTTTGGTACTTTTGCTTATAGACGTATGCCTTTTGGTTTATGTAATGGACCTGCTACCTTTCAAAGTTGCATGATGGCTATATTCTCTGATTTTTGCGAAAAGATTTTTGAGGTATTTATGGATGACTTTTCCGTTTATGGATCCTCTTTTGATGATTGTTTTAGCAACCTTGATCGAGTTTTGCAGAGATGCAAAGACACTAGTCTCGTCCTGAATTGGGAAAAGTGTCACTTTATGGTTAATGAAGGCATTGTCTTGGGGCACAAGATCTCCGAGAGAGGTATTGAAGTTGATAAAGCGAAAGTTGATGCTATTGAAAAGATGCCATGTCCCAAGGACATAAAAGGTATACGAAGTTTCCTCGGTCATGCCGGTTTTTATAGGAGGTTCATTAAGGACTTTTCTAAAATCTCTAGGCCTCTGACTAATTTATTGCAAAAAGATATTCCTTTTGTCTTTGATGATGATTGTGTAGAAGCATTTGAAACACTTAAGAAAGCTTTGATCATCGCACCTATTGTTCAGCCACCGATTGAATTTACCTTTTGAAATTATATGCGATGCTAGTGATTATCTCAGAGGTGCTGTTCTAGGGCAAAGAGTCGATAAGAAATTGAATGTTATCCAAGATGCTAGTAAGACTCTTGATACTTGCCAGAGAAATTATGCTACTACTGAAAAAGAGTTCTTAGCAGTTGTGTTTGCATGTGATAAGTTTAGACCTTACATTGTTGATTCCAAAGTTACTATTCACACTGATCATGCTGCTATTAAATATCTTACGGAAAAGAAAGATGCTAAGCCTATACTCATTAGATGGGTTCTCTTGCTCCAAGAATTTGACTTGCATATTATTGATAGAAAGGGAGCTGAGAACCCCATTGCAGATAACTTGTCTAGGTTAGAGAATGTTCTTGATGACCCACTGCCTATTAATGATAGCTTCCCTGATGAACAATTAGCGGTCGTCAATGCTTCTCGTACTGCTCCTTGGTATCCTGATTATGCTAATTACATTGTTGCTAAATATTTACCGCCTAGTTTCACATACCAGCAAAAGAAAAGGTTCGTTTATGATTTAAGACATTACTTCTGGGATGATCCACACCTTTATAAAGGAGTAGATAGTGTTATTAGACGTTGTGTGCCTGAGTATGAACAGGAACAGATTCTACGTAAGTGTCACTCTGAAGCTTATGGAGGACACCACGCTGGAGATAGAACTGCACACAAGGTACTACAATCTGGTTTTTATTGGCCTACTCTCTTCAAATATGCTCGTAAGTTTGTCTTATCTTATGATGAATGCCAAAGAATAGGTAACATTAGTAGATGTCAAGAAATGCCTATGAATTATTCTCTTGTTATTGAACCGTTTGATGTTTGGGGCTTTGATTATATGGGACCTTTTCCTGCCTCTAATGGTTATACACATATTTTAGTTGTTGTTGATTACGTTACTAAGTGGGTAGAAGCTATTCCAACTAGTAGTGCTGATCATAACACTTCTATTAAAATGCTTAAAGAAGTTATTTTTCCGAGGTTTGGAGTCCCTAGATATCTTATGACTGATGGTGGTTCACATTTTATTCATGGTGCTTTCCGTAAGATGCTTGCTAAGTACGATGTCAATCATAGAATCGCATCTGCTTATCATCCGCAGTCTAGTGGTCAAGTAGAGTTGAGCAATAGAGAGCTCGAACTAATTTTGCAAAACTCTGTGAATAGATCTAGAAAGAATTGGTCCAAAAAACATGATGATGCATTATGGGCCTATAGAACTGCATACAAAAATCCTATGGGTATGTATCCATATAAGATGGTTTATGGAAAAGCATGTCATTTACCTCTTGAACTTGAACATAAGGCATATTGGGCTATTAAAGAGCTCAATTATGACTTCAAACTTGCCGGCGAGAAGAGGTTGTTTGATATTAGCTCACTTGATGAATGGAGAACCCAAGCGTATGAGAATGCCAAGCTATTCAAAGAAAAAGTCAAACGCTGGCATGATAAGAGGATACAAAAGCGTGAGTTTAACGTAGGAGATTATGTTTTATTATTCAACTCTCGTTTAAGATTTTTTGCAGGAAAACTTCTCTCAAAATGGGAAGACCCTTACGTTATCGAGGAGGTCTATCGTTATGGTGCCATAAAAATCAACAACTTCGAAGGCACAAGTCTGAGGGTGGTAAACGGTCAAAGAAATAAACATTATATTTCAGGTAATC
The DNA here is from genome assembly GCA_021437245.1 of Aegilops speltoides. Taxonomy (NCBI): domain Eukaryota; kingdom Viridiplantae; phylum Streptophyta; class Magnoliopsida; order Poales; family Poaceae; genus Aegilops; species Aegilops speltoides. The sequence continues at coordinate 123,272 of JAHHZJ010002004.1, forward strand.
CTATCAGTGTTGAAACTAATATTATTGAAACCGTAACCCCTGAGGAATACATAAGGGACACTTTCCAGAATGTTCCAGACTCCAAAAAGGTATAGGTATGTGGTACGGTAAGTAGACCGACTCCAAAACAACTCCAGAGGCAATTTTTATCAGTTTTGGATTATTTAAGAATTTTAGGAAGAAAGAAGTAGTCCGAAAGGGACACGAGGCTCCCACGAGAGTGGAGGGCGTGCCCCCCTGTAGGGCGTGCCCCCTGTCTCGTGGGCAAATCGTGTACCTCCCAGACTCCGTTTTCTTGCACGTTACGTATTTTGGTCGGTAAAAATTCATTATATATACTCCCGAAGGTTTTGACCACCGTATCATGCAAATATCCTCTATTTTCATTTCGAGCTGTTTCCGTTGCAGATCTAGAGCACCATGACTTCACCCTCCTCCAACAATGAAGACAAGGATGCTTGGCTATTGAAGATAGAGCTGAAAAGAGAAGAACTAGAAGAGATAAACAAGGATGAAGGGATCAAGAAGGCCATGGAGGTCCAAGCTCCAGCGGTGAAAGAAGAAGACATCCCTCAACATTTACCTAACCTCTTTACTCCAACAGAGATTGAAGCTTTCAACATGATTGAGTTAGCTCGCATACAGAACAAGTACCTCACACAGGAGAATATTTTCTTAAAGGATCATATTGCTGGGCTCAAGAGCATTATCCGCAAGTTGGAGGAGCTTTTACGTTTGATGTGCGATTATCCACCGTCATCATCACCACCTCCATCACCTCCGAGGACATAATCACATGGGTATGGGCACTCCCCTTGGCAACTGCCAAGCTTGGGGGAGGTGCCCCGGTATCGTATCACCATGACACTCCTATCTTTACCGCTTTATTTAGTTCGATCCTTTTAGTAGTATCTTGATCTAGTAGTTTGAAGTTTTGATATCAAGTAGTTTGAGTTTTGCTTTCTGATCTCTTTTTGTAATCGAGTCCGTGAGCTATCTATAATAAAGATTAGTGTTGAGTCAACGGCTTTGCTATGTTACTATGATCTTGAGAAAGTAGAAAGAATAAAAGAGTTCATATTGATCTTATGGATAGTGATTACTTCACACATAGAAAGTATGAGGCATAAAAATTGTTGAGAATTGATAAACTTAGCCTTGGTCATCATTGTAATTAATAGGAAGTGACAAGGAAAGAGGGGTTCACATATAATTGTATTATCTTGGACACCTTTTATAGTTGTGAGCACTCATTAAGTATGACATGCTAAAAGAGTTGACGTTGGACAAGGAAGACAACGTAATAGTTTATGTTTTCTGACATCTCAGTTAAAGTATATTATTGACCTTCGAAACATGTTGAGCATGCCTTTCCCCTTCATGCTAGCCAAATTCCTTGCACCAAGTAGAGATACTACTTGTGCTTCCAAATACCCTTAAACCCAGTTTTTCCATGAGAGTCCACCATACCTACCTATGGATTGAGTAAGATCCTTCAAGTAAGTTGTCATGTTCCAAGCAATAAAAATTGCTATCTAAATATGTATGACTTATTAGTGCAGAGAAAATAAGCTTTGTACGAACTTGTTGTGGAAGAAATAAAAGCGACGGACTGCATAATAAAGGTCCACATATAAGGGGCAATATAAAGTGACGTTCTTTTGCATTAAGATTTTGTGCATCAACCCTAAATGCACATGACAACCTCTTCTTCCCTCTGCGAAGGGCCTATCTTTTACTTTACCTTTTTACTTTACGCTTGAGTCCAGGTGATCCTCACCTTTCCCTTTTTCATTTTATCCTTTGGCAAGCTCCTCGTGTTTGAAAGATCATGATATATATATCCAATTGGATGTAAGTTAGCATGGGCTATTATTGTTGACATCACCTAAAGGTGAATATGTTGAGAGGCAACACTTTAAGCCCCTATTTTTCTCAGTGTCCGGCTGAAACTCCATAACCACAAGTACTCCGTGAGTGTTAGCACTTGTAGAGGGCTACAAGATAGTTGAGTATGTGAACTTGCTGAAAAGCTCTATTGTTGACTCTTTCTGACGTTACGATAAATTGCAATTGCTTCAGTGACTTAGATTATAGTTTGTTAGTTCCCAATGAAGTTTTTGAACCATACTTGACATTGTGAATTGATCGTTACTTGAGCATAAGAAATCATATGATAAAATATATATATATATTGCTGTTATTAGAATGATCATGATGCCCTCATGTCGTATTTTATTTTTATCGACACCTCTTTCTCTAAACATGTGGACATATTTTTCGATTTCGGCTTCTGCTTGAGGACAAGTGAGGTCTAAGCTTGGGGGAGTTGATACGTCCATTTTGCATCATGCTTTTATATCAGTTTTTATTGCATTATGGGCTGTTATTACACATTATATCTCAATACTTATGGCTATTCTCTCTTATTTTACAAGGTTTACCATGAAGAGGGGGGATCTTGGCAACTGGAATTCGGCCGAAAAGGAGCAAATGTTGGAAACCTATTCCGCACAGCTCCAGAAGTCCTGAAACTCCGCGAAACAACTTTTTGGAATTAATAAGAATTTATGAGCGAAAGAAATACGCCAGGGGGCCCACACCCTGTCCAGGAGACAGGGGGCGCACCCCCACTATAGGGTGCCCCCTATCTCCCGGGCCCCCTGGTGGGCCTCCGACGTCCATCTTCTACTATATCATCACTTTTACACTGGAAAAATTGTGGGCAAGCTTACGGGACGAAACTCCGCTGCCACGAGGCAGAACCTTGGCGCAATCAATCTAGGGCTCCGGCGGAGCTGTTCTGCCCGGGACACTTCCCTCCGGGAGGGGGAAATCATCACCAACGATCCTCTCATCGGGAGGGGGTCAATCTCCATAAACATCTTCACCAGCACCATCTCCTCTCAAAACCCTAGTTCATCTCTTGTATCCAATCTTGTATCAAAACCACAAATTGGTACCTGTGGGTTGCTAGTAGTGTCAATTACTCCTTGTAGTTGATGCTAATTGGTTTACTAGGTGGAAGATCATATGTTCAGATCCTTTATGCATATTATTACCCCTCTGATTATGAACATGGATATGCTTTGTGAGTAGTTACGTTTGTTCCTGAGGACATGGGTGAAGTCTTGCTATTAGTAGTCATGTGAATTTGGTATTCGTTCGATATTTTGATGAGATGTATGTTGTCTTTTCCTCTAGTGGTGTTATGTGAACGTCGACTACATGACACTTCACCATTATTTGGGCCTAGAGGAAGGCATGGGGAAGTAATAAGTAGATGATGGGTTGCTAGAGTGACAGAAGCTTAAACCCTAGTTTATGCGTTGCTTCGTTAGGGGCTGATATGGATCCATATGTTTAATGCGGTGGTTAGGTTTACCTTAATACTTCTTTTGTAGTTGCGGATGCTTGCAATAGGGGTTAATCATAAGTGGGATGCTTGTCAAAGTTAGGGCAGTACCCAAGTACCGGTCCACCCACATATAAAATTATCAAAGTACGTACCGAACACGAATCATATGAACGTGATGAAAACTAGCTTGACGATAACTCCCAATGTGTCCTCGGGAGCTCCTTCCTCATTATTAGAAATTGTCCAGGCTTATCCTTTGCTACATGAAGGATTGGGCCACCTTGCTGCACTTTATTTTCTTTATTTACTTGTTACTCGTTACTATTTATCTTATCACAAAACTATCTATCACCTACAATTTTAGTGCTTGCAAAGAAAACCTTACTGAAAACCGCTTATCATTTCCTTCTGCTCCTTGTCGGGTTCGACACTCTTACTTATCGAAAGGACTACGATTGATCCCCTACACTTGTGGGTCATCAGTCACGACGGTCAACGGCTACGGGGAAGCAGCGCTGGGACTCTGGACGGATCCGAAGTTGAAGCCGCTCTGGCGCCGTGAACAACGGCGGGGGTGAATCGGCTTCGATACGGTTCATGCGGCCGTCGTCGAGGCAGCTCCAGCAACACGGGGTAAGAGGCACACGGCACAGTGCACGGCAGCAAATGGACAGCGTCTCCGGCATTAGGGAGGAGGGCATCTGTGAAATTGGTGCGGTGGGGGGAACCATGGAGGAGGGGCTGAGGTTTCGCGTCTCGGGAGAAGGCAGCTCCCGGGGAGAAGGTGATTTGGCGCCCACGAGTTATGAATGGGGGGGGGAATTGGGAGGGGAGTGGAACCATGTCTTACGGACGCATTTGTCTGAAATGTGAGGGGGAGTTATAGTTCTACCCCTGCCTTTAGGCTTCTCGGCTTGGGTCTGTGTACTAAGGGTCGGGGATAGTACAGTAACTTTTCTTCTCCCCAAATAGTGGGTGGGAGAGATTTCGGGCGGGGAGGGCGTGTTTTGAAATATAGTGGGCGCGAGCGATTTCAGGCGAGGAGAGCGTGTTCTGAAATTGTGGGCGCGAGCTATTTTGGGCGAGGAGAGCGTGTTTTGCCGACCATGGTTTATGATTTATTCGGCACATGTCATTTCGGCCGAGGAGAAGGCGCGCTTGGATGAAGTTACGAACCTACCCTCGATGTACAACGGGCCAATTGATGCGTGTCCCACATAGGACTGTAATTTCGCGTCTCCCATTTATTTGCTCGGGCGAATTCCACCGAGCAGAGGATGTTTAACGGTTTGTTCAAATTCTGGGAGAACGAGCATCCACGTCTACCTTACCAAGTCGATTCGGATCAAATTTTGAAATATTAGCTTGCCACTTCTTTTTTAGATGGAGAGAAGATGCTCGGGAGTAACGTGTTTTTACATGCTCGTTGCTAGCGATTTACTATATGACAAATAGTTGACCCACTAAAAAACGGGAATCAAACCCAAAATGAAATATCTCGATTCAATGAGATAGCTCGTTCACCAGGTCAAAATAGTGAACTAAATCCAAAATTGAACACCTCAATCGAATAGCATGTTGTATGGTATTATAGTACTCCATGAACATGTTGAAAGTCAAATTAATGAACTTGTTTGATATACGCATATATCCATTCATGTGTGGATTGCAAACAACATGTTCTCCAATTTAAATATTTGAATGCAAGTTTATATTGAAACATGGTTTATATCAGTCTTTGATGCATAAAACGCGACCTCCCCCTCTCCAATTTAAATATTTGAATACAAGTTTATATTGAAACATGCTCTCTCTCTCTCTCTCTCTCTCTCTCTCTCTCTCTCTCTCTCTCTCTCTCTCTCCAACAATCTTCAATTCCATCGCACGCATCCAACACAAAAACCTTGTTGGTCCCTCTCCCTTTCTCTCCATCTTTCTCTCTCTTTTGTGTGTGTGTGGGGGGGGGTATTTCTAGTTCGCATGCATATATACTCCATCTATAGGTCTCTCTCGCACACAATGTATGATACTCTAATCCAAGCTAGGTATCTTGGGTGCACTCATCGTACGCACACAAATTCGTTGGCTCGTTGCCCGTAACTCTCTCACGCACCACTCTGTCGTCTCGGAGCTCTTCCCCCCTCTCTCTCTTAGACTCTCCATCTACCTGGGTCACACATACACATGCATATCTCACTCGCACTCGATAGGACCATCTAAAAATCTATCTCTCTCCCTCGTTCTCTCTCCATCTCACACGCAGACACACACAATCTCATGCCTAGCTAGCCAAGTATGATGGTCTCTCAATCAATTCTAGGCACACGCAGTCCCCCCTATATGTATATGACTAGATAATCTTAGTCTCCATCACAAACATGTGCATGGTCTATCTCGATTTCTCTCGGGGCATCTTTCTATCGCACACGCACCTCCCTCGATCTCCCACCCATATAGTCCCCTCACGATCTCGAGGGGATCTCTCTATCACAAACACACCCTCTCTCCCTCCCCATGCGTCCATGTTCTCCATGTGTCCCTCTCGACCTTTGTTCCTTGTTGGCCAGACCTCTATTGGACATGTGCTATAGGGGTGTCTCTCTCCGTTGCAAACAATCACACACTAGCTATCTTCGTGTATCTCCTCGCCTCGCTTTTCTATCTCAGAGATGCATGCGTGATATGTTCACATAAGAAACGAAAAAACACACACTCTCTCTAATTTATCGTTTGTTGTCACTTTCTCTTTCACACACATACTCTTTTTGCACACTTACTCATTCTCCTTCACACGCACTCGATCTCTCTCGACTTAGGCACTCTCCTCGGTCCATAGCATATAGATTTATTGAAAAGTCAAACATCACAAAGTTTGACCATGTATGTGGAGAAAAACAATTACATCTAGAACGTCAAACATATACCATTAGATTCACCATGATATGTAGTTCCATATGATGTATCTTTGGTATTGTAGATATAAATAACATTTGCGTAAACCTGATCAAAGTTTCCAAAGTTTGACTTCTAAAAAATTTACATGCACTGCATTATCGAGCGGATGGAATATCTCTTTCCCCCTCTCAGCTATCTGACACACCACTCAGCCTTATCGGGGCTCCTCAATCTCTCTCAAACTTTATATCTCCTTTGTTCACATGTACACATGTCTCGCTCGCGCTATACTTATAGACCCATCCAACACTCTCCGCCCTTGTTCTCTCTCTATGTGACACGCACCCCCTAAGTACCATAATCCCTCACTCCGTCATAGGCGCAAGCACACCCCCTAAGTATGATTATCTCTCACTAGCCATCAAGAACACACGTATTGTCTCCTTCCATCAATATGTCTCTCTCGATATCTCTCGGGGTATCTTCTATCGCGCACACACCTTGTCACTCGATCTCACACCCATGTAGTCCGATCACGATCTCCAGGGGATCTCTCTATGACAAACATACACTCTCTCCTCCCCATGTCTGCATTTTCTCCGTACGTCTCTCTCGACCTCTCTCCCTTGTTTGTCAGACCCCTCTTAGCCACGTTCTAGGGGTCTTGCTCTCTCGGTTGAAAACAACCACACACTATCTCCTCACCTTGATTCCGTTGTTGAAGATGCATGTGTGATATATTTGCATAAGACACACACGCTTTTTCTCTACTTTTATCGTGTGTTGTCCATGTCTCTTTCACACACGCACACACACTTTTTTCACTCACTCTTTCTATTTCACTCTCTCTCTCTCTAGTTAGGGACTCTGTCACGTTCATAAGCATATGGATGTTTTGAAAAGTCAAACCTCAGAAAAGTTTGACCAGGTATATGTGGAGAAATTTTTTACATCTGGAATGATCATTAGATTCATCACAACATGTACTTACTTCATACTGTCATTTATCTTTGGTATTGTAGATATAAGTAATTTCTTTATAAACATGGTCAAAGTTTCAAAAGTTTGACTTGAAAAAAATGTTGGAACTACATTATCGAATGAAGGGAGTAGCTCTTTCTCTCTCTCTCTGCTATCTCTCACGGGCCTCCCCTCTCACTAGAACTCTCTATACCGATGGATTATACGCTCACTGTGTCAGCGTATAGCTCCGTATATTGTTTAGTTGACCGGTCAACCAGTCCACATTCTACCTTGTTAGCTCGTGTTCTGGCCCATGTGACAGTGGGTGAAAATAAGTAAACTAGAGGCCCATCTGACACACGGTGAAGTAAAAAAAGTTGAAACCACTCGGGGTAGCACCCCGCATGCTAGTAATTGAGGGCGCATTGAGGACACACTTCTTTCGCGTGAAGGACGCACTCACGCACTATTCACCACTTCGCGACAGCATGCACAGCAGGACGCACTCACGCACACCCAACACACAACACACACCAGCACACGTGTACACCGGCATCGCCGCCGGTTGAGATGGACGGCGAGGCAGCCAACAAGCAGAGGCGGCTTGAGCCAAAACCGCACCCGACGAGCCTTGATTTCATCAGCAGCCTCCCCATGCCATGCTGCTCGTCATCATCGGCCTCCTCCACACCAAATCTGCCGTGCGGACCGCCTTGCTCTCCCGGCGGTGGCGCCCCCTCTGGCGCCGCGTCCCACTCAACCTCGCCGTCGACAACTGCCTCTACGATGGGGATTGCAAACACATGGCCGCAGTCTCCAAGATCCTTTCATTGCACCCTAGGCCAGCCAGACGCCTTGACATCCGCATGTTCAGTACCAACTGCAAGGTCCAACCCAAGTTCGACGAGTGGTTCTTATCCCCCACCCTAGATCAGCTCGAGGAGCTCAGCTTTGAAGCTGGACGATGTCGCTCTCTGCCGCCGTCCGCGCTCTGCCTCACGCCAACGCTGTGCCGCGCCAGCTTCAGCTCCCGCTATCTTCCCAAGATTAATGCCGCGCTCGCCTTCTTCTCCCTCAAGTCAAGCATCTCGACCTCTTCGACGTTGTCATCTTGAAGAAGGCTATGGAGCACCTGCTCCGCAGCTATACTGCACTCGAGTACCTTCGTCTTGAGAAGATCCATGGGTTCATTAGCCTCCACATCGCCTCGATGATTCTCCGATGGATTTATGTGTCTTGCTGGCCCCGCAACAAGACATCAATTGGGAAGAGATCACTCCAGCTGTTCCATGTTATGGTCATTGAGAATGCGCCTTTCCTTGAGAGATTGCTTGCATCGGATCTAGAAGGTCCAACAAAAATTAGGGTCATTGATGTTCCGAAATTGACAGTGTTGGTGTACTCGTTTGCCAAATTCTCTGAACTCTTTATTGGATCCGTGATCGTTCAGGTACATCACTCATCTTTTTCTCCGTCTTCTTGAAATTCACATTTTTAAATTTCTTCTTGATGTATTTACGACCGTCTTCCAGAAAATGATTCCCACAAGCTTGACCCAGTCTATGCGCACAGTGAAGATCTTGGCAATAAAATCTATCGGCCCCAATCTAGATCAAGTTGTTGGATTCCTTACAAGATTTCCATGCACGGAGAAGCTACTCATCGAGGTGAAACTTCTTTCCTACTAGTAAACAGTAATCACAACGTAGCCCAATTTTTTTTGTAATTTTCCCAAATTACGATGACAAGTGTAGTGTTCCAAACTGCATCTACGCACTGCACTGAAAGAAATGTTTTTAGTATTTTTTCTCACGTGATCACCTGCATCATTTTTTTGTTGTACTACTATAGTAGCCTAGGCTTGTCATAGTGGAAAGTAACTTAGACTACTCCAGTAACTCTATGGTTACCCTAAGAGCAAGTACTACCTCCGTCCTGGTTTACTCTTCCTATTTTGTAGTATCAAAATTTGACCATAGATTTAACTGACAAAATGTTAATGCATGTCACTAAGAACTATATTGTTGTATTCTTATTTGAACATAATTTCAAATTGTGTAGTTTTTAGTGACATGCATTGGCATTTTCTTAGGTAAATCTATGGTCAAAATTTTATACTAAATACGAGGTAGTACAAAAGTGGGCTATAATGACCCTCCACTATGTAGGCCAAAACACGTGCCAAATTCACTTGTGATGCATTTGGCATCGATGCTCCTCCATTGCTCACCTGGTACCCCAATCTGGATCACCTACTTTGCTCCGGTGCCAAATTAACTCACACAATGAAAAAACACTTGCGTGGGATAGAGAGAGGACTGAGGCAATAAAAAACACTTGTTTGGGAGAGTGAGAGGCTGGTGTAGTTGGTTTGATTGATTTGTTTATACATGTGGGTCTGTGTGCACAACAGTGCCAACTCTCTCACATCGCGAGAGCGGTGCCAAAATCTTTTGATTTGACATCAATGTGTATTATGTGGCATACTTTTGCAAAATATGGCATCGGCCACATAGTGGAAGGCAACAAATGCCCAAGCTCTTCACATGCTCCTAGGTAAATGAGAGGAAATAGAGAGAGAGAGAGAGAGAGAGAGAGAGAGAGAGAGAGAGAGAGAAAATATCACTAGCCAGCCAACCCTATCGTATGAGCAAATGATATTGGTACATCTTGATGACATGACAATCTTATACAACCAGCTGCTCTAATATGTTCACATCTTTTGTAGATAAAAAAGACCCAAAAGTGAAAAATGTGCTGCACTATAACAATCTCATCGAATGCCTTGATCTCCATCTTACATAAATTGATTTGGTCGATTGCCGAGGCAACACATCTGAGATTAAATTGGCCAGGTTTTTTGTTCTGGAGGCAAGTGTGCTCAAGGTAACGAGGTTTGGCATTCTCTGGCGCAACAATGAATGGCGTGCTAATCACCGCAAGCGTCTAAGCCTAAATGACAAAGTCGTAGTAGAAACTGAATTTGTTTTTGAAACATCAAGTGGCCAGAGACTCGAAAACTTATTTTCCCATTAGTGACTTGTCAGGGCGGTGGATTTTAGTTTGTAGGATAATGCTGCATCCACCTAAAGTAACGAAAGTTCTTACGTAAACTTCCTAGTAATTCCCTCTTCGTAGGTGCAGCATTACTCCTAACATTTGTAATATTAGTTTGAAACTTGTAATATTGCCGTGTCCTATCCCTGTGTTTTCAAAATCCTACGAATCAAATAGGGCCTGAGTTGGTGATGATGTTGTGCCTCCCATCTTTCACCAATAGCCGTCGGATCTAGATCTGACGCATACAAACCAAACTTCTCCATTTTTGCAAAAAGATGCCCGCACTTGTTCCCTATTTACAAACAACTCCTTGTCTCTCACAATCAGCCTTATCTCCTCCCCACCACATCTAGAAGGCCATGGATTAATCTGGCGTGATGGCCGCTGCCGGCACCGTCCACCCCCAATCTTGGTGTTTCGTGCAATGCACGGGCATCTACGCACGCGCAATTATGTCGAACACGGCTAGTTGTAAGTAGGCTAGCTCTACAGCCATGATGATAGTGACTGCAGACGGTCAGGCTGACTATGGTATGCCGAACACGGCGCCTATACTCAGGTGTCATCTTCGGCGCAGGGTCTTGTCATTTCACTGTGAGGAGCAGCATGTAATAATTTGAGCAATGGGTACTACAATGCTACTACAATGGTAGTACTACTACTAGTACTACTAGCACCACCGTCTGGATTTAGGAGTATGTTGGGGATATAACTATTAGGTATGGCCCGCCTAGGAGGGGCCGGGTTATACCTATGGCGATTCATGAAGCCAAGACAGCTCTGGAAGATGGCAGTTCAGTTAAAGGCCCAAGGCCCAAAGGCGACTCAAGGCCTGTAGAGAGAAACCGCCATATGTACATAACTTGTATTGTAAGGCAGGGATAGTTAGAGACCAAGCCAGACACTATTTATGAGACAGTCGGGACTCTGGAGCCACCGGGCATCGACCTCAGATATAAAGGGACGACCAGCGCGATTCAGACAAGTAACATCGATCGAGAACTAGGTCAAGCGGATTCACTCCCTGGTAATCGAGACACAAGCAATCCCACCTCAAACTAGATTAAGACATTACCTTCACCGCAAGGGGCCAAACCAGTATAAACTCCCGTGTCCTTTGTCCCGTTTTAGCCCCTTTAAGCTTGCTAGTTACGATGGCTCCACGACTAAGTCCTTTCACTAGGACATCTGCCGTGACAATTCCACAACATTCGGCGCCCACCGTGGGGACAACGCACGGTGGATTTGAGTTCTTGAAGGGCAGCTTCGAAGGGCTCAAAGGATACGCTGTGGGCCGGATGACCAAGAGTCGTCGCGGCAAGCTCTACATCGACGATGCAGGCTGGGGCCCCGACGCCGGCTCAATTGAGTACGGGTACCGGGTCCCCTTCGGTGGAATCCACATCTTCATGGACAAGATCGGCGAGCTGGGCCCTGAGCCGGACATCTACACCGACATCGTCGAGACGGCTCAGCGTGCGAGAGCCGCCCTGCCTCAGCCTGCCACGAAGCGTGCCTTCGTGGGATGCATCCACGGAGGGAAACTTTCTGAAGGATCTGTGTCTGGCGGTGAGACGGCCATCTACTCTGATAGTGAGTCGTCCACGGGTGAGACGGATTTGTTGTATCAACTACAAGACAGCGGGCTTGGGGGCTGTTTCGATGGCAGCAGTATTTCGGACCCCTTTGAGCCGCTGAGCAGAGTTGGAATCTTCATGGCTGGCATGCAACCCGTTCAAAATTCTACGGCTGCGGCTGCGATAACCTCCGAGTCAGCGGCAGCCGGGGCAGGAGGCCCTGTGCGCCCACCGGCTCAGGTTCTGATGGATTTGATGGATACGATGACAACTCTATTAACCACCGTGGTCAACCCGGCGGATCAAGCTCAACATGATGCGGAAGTGGTGCAGTTAAAGCAGGATATAGTGTAGGCTAAGGAAGACCCGGCGGCGGAAGATGTCAAGTTGACCGCAGAGCGGGTGGCTCTGGACGCTCAAGCTCAGCGGATTCAGTCCCAGGCTTTCCAGCTCACGATGGATCAGAACCGTCAAATGAGGTCATGTGGAGAAGGTACCAGAAGACTCAATCCCGTCTGCCTCCGGTTTATGATCCTCGAAACCTCTTCGTACACTCGGTGCAGGGCCTAGTAACCCACCGGAGGTAAACCGGGTTGCAATGCCCGGGGCTGGGACGCTGGTTCAGCCACGTGTGACGGAGCCCCCTCGTCTGAATACTACTCCACCTCACTATGTACCAACACCACCAGGTCATTATTCTAACCCTCTAGAGAACATGATCGCTGCGGCGGCACGATTGGCGGCTCTCCCGTGGATGGCGACTCTCTGACGGCGGTTGAAATACGAAGGGTCAGAGAGCTTCTTCAGACGGCTTTGGCTCAGCAGGAGGCATACTCTTATAGCCGAGACAGGATTCGTTCGACCCCTCGCCCAAGCCGGAGCCCGAGTTATAGCAGGCACATGGATTCAGCGGCCGTTTCAAGCAACACCCAGCGCCGTGACCAGCCGTGCGGGCATGACCCGGCGCGTGATGGAGCTCCTAACTTGGTTGATTAGGACAGGATACATCAAGAGGCTGAGCAGCGGCTCGAAAGCGGTGAGCGAGCAGCTCGTGGGCGCCTTATCGCCTTTTTCGGTTTATCCGACGACTTCTGTCGAGGCAAGCGTGACCACTAGGACTGGAGGTGTCCCTTGTCTGGTGCCGGCTTTGCGTAATGAGCATTTGCCCAATGATTTTAAGGGGCTTCGAAAGGTGCCTAATTACACGGCCGATTTACAGCCTGGGCATGGATTGAAAGCTATGAGATGGCCATGGAGCTACTGGAAGTCAGTCACGCTGCAATGTGAAAGCACATTTGCTCCCTGGGTGGTTTTGGTAATTAATGACAACATACCTTGTGGTTGGACTAATGCTTTTATCAAGTATGTTTCAGGAAGGTCAATCACTTTGGCATGGCAAAAGGACTGAAGAGGTGGACCCCTCAAAATGCTAAGGCAAGCATTGGCAAAAGCTCAAGACTCCATTTTTGGTTTAGTGATCCAAGATCACATTGAGTCTATAGGAAAGCCAATACTATTAAAAGGGGATGAGGTTATGTTAATGATCTGGTTGCTCAAAGTGCTTAGTGATATATCTCCTAAACTATCAGCACCCTCACTTCATATACACACTCATAAGTAATCTCGGTCCCACCGATTCCATAAACTCACCACACCGAGATGAACCACCTCAGCCACAAAGCCAAACCCTAGAAATTTCGGATTTTCCGATTCCAAACTCGGTCTCACGAAACTAGTGTTGCCAAGCTTCGTAACATACATTATCAAATCGGTGTCACCGAGATGATAAAGTCGGTCCCACCAAGATTGGCAAACCCTAGTCTTTGGAAGAATCGGACTCACCGAGATTGTATTTTCGGTCCCACGAAAATCCCAACGCTCACAAGATTTGAACTTTCGGTCTCACCGAGTTGTCAACTTCGGTCCGACCGAGATTGGTCAAATGTGTGTACGGTTGGATTTTGTGTGGAGGCTATAAATACCCTCCACCTCCTCTTCATTTGTGGAGAGAGCCATCGAAAGAACTACCACTCCTACCTTACATTTCGAGAAGAAAACTACCTACCCTTGTGTTGAGATCAAGTAGCTCCACTCCCACCATATGAAACTTGATTTCTAGCCTTCCCAAGTTGCTTTCCACTCAATCCTTTCTTCCACCACAGCCAAATCAGTGAGGAGAGTTGAGTGTTGGGAAGATTATCATTTGAAGCACAAGAGCAAGGAGTTCATCATCACCAACACCATCTATTACCTTTTGGAGGGTGGTGCCTCCTAGATTGGTTAGGTGTCGCTTGGGGGCCTCCGTCAAGATGTGGAGTTGAACCAAGAAGTTTGTAAGGGCAAGGAGATCGCCTACTTCGTGAAGATCTACCCCGAGTAAGGCTAGTCCTCCGTGGGCGTATGCCATGATGGCATAGACAAGGTTGCTTCTTCATGGACCCTTCGTGGGTGGAGCCCTCCGTGGACTCTCGCAGCCGTTACCCTCCGTGGGTTGAAGTCTCCATCAACGTGGATTGACGATAGCACCACCTATCGGAACCACGAGAAAAATCTCCGTGTCTCCAAATTGCGCTTGATCTTCTCCACCTCTCTTTACTACTTGTGCAATTTACTTTCCGCTGCCCATACTCTAGAATTGCATGTGTAGTATGCTACTTGACTTGTGTGATATGCAAAATCTGCCAAGAACTTGTCTTTGTCAAAAGGCATAATTTTTATCTTGTCGAGTAGTCTAATCACCCCCCCCTCTAGACACTCTCACCTTCTTCGATCCTACAATTGGTATCAGAGCTTTGGTCTCCATTGCTTTGGTTTACACACCATTGGAGGAAGATGGACGTGTCTACGTTTGGGAGTGTTAGCCATAGAGTGCCTATTCTTGATGGAGTGTCCTATAACTCGTGGACGATTGAAATGCTTGCTATCTTTAAGATGTATAACTTGTGCAAATATGTTGAAACCCCATATGTGCCTCCATTTGACCCCTTGCACCCTACCATGGATGAAGAGCTTGATTTGCTTCAGTAACCTTAGAACTATAAATCTTATCATTAGAGGTTTGCCCGATAACTTGCTTGAGCTTGTCACAAACTTTGAGTGCGCCTATGCTATGTGGAAGTTCTTGGAAGAACTTTATCCGGACTACTCTTTGAGAGGTCTTGATGAAATTCTATACAAGACTATTGAATTTGATATGATGCTCTAATGACCCCAACTTTGATAAATGCTTCTTTGAGCTTCGTGATCTCATGAAAAGAAGGGTGATCCGGACTTATCAATGTTCTAATTAGAAATGCTCTTGTATTGCATTCCGATGATTATTGTCACATTGACAAAACTAATGCAAGTCATTGTCAAATTGACCTAGGTATTGATGATGAACTATCTATGGGTCAATATGATGATGAGCATGAGCATGATGATGATTACTCCGATTCGGACACCGAGCTAGACAAGATCATGAAGAGTCTCAATCTTATGGCAAATCTGAGAGACTACATATCCGGTGGAAAAGAGTGGATTCTTGATAGTGGATGCACCGATCACATGATCGGAGACGAAGACATGTTTCGAGAGCTTGCAAAGAACGATGGTCCACGCAAGTATGTGACTTTTGGAGACAACTCCAAGGGTAAGGTACTTGGCCTTGGTAAGGTGGCCATATCTCATGATAGCTCTATTCAAAATGTCATGCTTGTTGAATCACTTGGATACAATTTACTTTCCGTGTCTAGATTAGCTGACTTTGGATTCAATGTGCTATTCATCAAGTAGATTGCCAAGTCTTTCGTCGTGACAATCATAACATGGTTTTTACCGGCATCCGTAGAGGTGATCTATATATTGTTGATTTCACTAAGAAAGCTCAACCTAGAACTTGCTTCATTGCTAAATCTGCTAAAGGTTGGTTGTGGCATAGAAGGCTTGGACATGTTGGTATCGTAATCTAGACAAGCTAATCAAAGGTGATCATATTCTTGGTGTTAAAGATGTTCTCTTTGACAAAGATAGACTTTGTAGTGCTTGTCAGCAGGAAAACAAGTAGGTGGAAGTCATCCGTGAAGAACATCATGACCACAAGGAGACCGCTTGAGCTTCTTCATATGGATCTCTTCGGTCCCAATGCTTACAAAAGCCTTGGTGGTAACTCCTTTGGTCTAGTTATAGTTGATGATTATTCCAGATTTACGTGGGTATTTTTCCTTGATGACAAATCACAGGTTCAGAGAATCTTCAAAACCTTTGCCAGAAAGGCCCAAAATCAATTTGAGGTGAAGATCAAGAAAGTTCGGAGTGACAATGGAACGGAGTTCAAGAATGCCCATGTGGACTCTTTTCTCGATGAGGAAGGGATTCTACATGAGTTCTCGGCTACGTACACACCTCAACAAAATGGAGTTGTTGAGAGGAAGAACCGAACGCTCATAGAGATGGCGAGAACGATGCTTGACGAATACAAGACACCGAAGCACTTTTGGGGAGAAGCCGTCGAGACAGCTTGTCATGCTATCAACAGGCTTTATCTTCACAAGCTCCTCGGCAAGACTTCATACGAGCTCCTCACCGGTAACAAACCCCAAGTGGGATACTTTCATGTCTTTGGTTCAAAATGCTATATCCTTGATAAACATCGTCGGTCTAAATTTGCTCCTAAAACTCATGAAGGCTTTTTCCTCGGTTATGGATCAAACTCCCACACCTACCGTGTCTACAATAATTTCACCCGAAAGGTTGAAGAGACGGTAGATGTGAAGTTTGATGAATCTAATGGCTCGCAAGTAGAGCAAATGCCTATTGATGTAGGAGACAAGGACCCATCAGAAGCCATTCAAGATTTATCTATTGGAAAGA
Source organism: Aegilops speltoides (assembly GCA_021437245.1). NCBI lineage: Eukaryota > Viridiplantae > Streptophyta > Magnoliopsida > Poales > Poaceae > Aegilops > Aegilops speltoides. The sequence goes on from JAHHZJ010002004.1 coordinate 139,976, forward strand.
TCCGTCCCATGGAAGTGAAGGAGAGTACCTCATCTACATATGTGGAGCCCCCTACCTCACGGCAAGATGAACCACAAGGCAACATGGAGGCTTCCACAAGTGGAACTCACCAAGATGAGGAAGTGCAACAAGAAGATCCACCACAACCTCCTTCTCCACCACCTCAAGACAACACCAACATCAATGAAGAAGAAGAAGAGGAAGATGAGGATGATGAGGAAGCTCAGCCGCGACCACAACAAAAGCTATCTCGAGTTCGAGCAAGAGTCAAGAAGAATCATCCCGTGGAACAAATGATGAATGACATCGACTCCGGGAGAATTACTCGCTCTAAAACTCGCTTAGCTAACTTTTGTGAGCATTACTCATTTATCTCTAGTCTTGAACCTATGAAGGTAGAAGAAGCACTTGAAGACCCGGATTGGGTGAACGCTATGCACGAAGAGCTACACAACTTCGAGAGGAACAACGATGGACTTTGGTAGAGAAGCCCAATGATGATCAAAACGTCATTGGAACCAAATGGGTGTTTCTGAACAAGCAAGATGAAGATGGACAAGTCATCCGCAACAAGGCTCGTCTCGTAGCTCAAGGTTACACACAAGTCGAAGGTATGGACTATGGTGAGACCTATGCCCCGTTGCTAGACTTGAGTCCATTAGCATTCTTCTTGCATATGCCAATCACCATGATATTACTCTCTATCAAATGGACATTAAAAGTGCTTTCCTAAATGGTGAAATTGAAGAGGAAGTATTTGTGAAACAACCTCCCAGATTTGTGAATCCTAAAAGCCTAATCATGTTTACAAGTTGCACAAAGCTCAGATGGTCTTAAACAAGCTCCTAGAGCTTGGTACAAATCTTGACTAGCTTTCTTCTTGAAAAAGGATTTGAGATTGGAAAAATAGACTCAACGCTATTCACGAAAAGGGTTGATGGTGAACTATTTGTGTGCCAAATATATGTTGATGATATTATCTTTGGTTCAACTAACCCTCATTTTAGCGAGAAGTTTGGAAAGCTTATGTCGGAGAAGTATGAGATGTCCATGATGAGTGAACTCAAATTTTTCCTTGGGTTGCAAATCAAGTAATCTAAGGAGGGTACCTTTGTCTCACAAACAAAGTACACCAAGGATCTCTTCAAGAAGTTCAACATGCAAGAAAGCAAAGGTATGAGAACCCCCATGCCTACAAGTGGACATAATGACTTGACAAAAGATGGAGAACCTGTTGATCAAAAGGTTTACCGATCTATGATTGGTTCTCTACTATATCTTTGTGCTTCTCGTCCTGACATAATGTTGAGTGTATGCATGTGTGCTCGATATCAAGCAGCCCCTAAAGAATGTCATCTTAAAGCTGTTAAAAGAATTGTGAGATATTTGATACACACACCTAACTTTGGCATTTGGTATCCTAAGAGGGCCTTTTTCGATCTTGTTGGCTATTCCGACTCGGACTATGCCGGAGACAGGGTTGATAGAAAGTCAACTCGTGTCAATTTCTTGGTCGATCCCTCGTATCTTGGTCCTCCAAGAAACAAAATTCGGTATCATTATCTACTGCCGAAGCAGAATATATTGCTGCTGGTTCATGTTGTGCTCAGTTGCTATGGATGACACAAACGCTTAAGGATTATGGGATACATGCGAGACATGTTCCCTTGCTTTGTGACAATGAGAGTGCGATTAAGATTGGACACAATCCCGTGCAACACTCTCGCACGAAACACATTGAAGTTCGTCATCATTTTATTCGTGATCACATTGCCAAGGGTGACATCAATCTTAAGCATGTTCGAACTGACAAACAGCTTGTCGATATCTTTACAAAACCCTTGATGAGAAAGTGTTTTGTCGCTAAGGAGTGAGTTGAACATCATTGATGCTTCAAACTTGGAGTGAAAACTCCATTGATGCATGCAAGGCATGAGCCTACTTGACTAATCCTTGACATTTCTCTTATGATGATGATCACATGTCTTGGACACATTTGCCCCTTGTATTGCATCTAACTCCTTGCGGTACTTGGATGATCTACATTCCACAAGATTACCACACACTCAAATCTTGAGTAATCTTGTCATTGACCAAGTATCTAGCCCTTTGGGATGTTGAGTTCAAGGAACAAAATTCCACATATCCTTTTTGACACCTTATACATCTAGTATTTCACTCTTGTCATCTTGGATATTCTAGAGTATTTCCTTGCTTGCCTAACCCATGTAGGAAGATGAACTGTACAATTGGAAATGGTGCTTCAACTTCACATTCTATGAGCATCTACTTCAAGTTCACCTACATGAGCAAAGCAACAACAAGCCCAAGGTATGTTCTTCACATCTTGAAGGAGCTTTGCTCAAAGTCATGAGTACAAGCAGCTTCATAAGATGTGATCACATCAAATGCTTAATCGAAAAATGGCAACCCCATTTTGAGCTTAAACGATGAGTATGACCTATGATCAAATGTTCTCATTTGACTCCTAAGTCAATATACTCAAACATAGGTGACTTTGTCGCCGACCATTATCTAGATGAATTACATATGTTTTGGAGTTCTCTATTTTCTCTTATGTTCTCTCATTCAGTTTTCTCTAAAAAAAACTTCATCTAGCGATCTTTTTCATTTCTATTCTTCTATCTTTGTGAATATCCTTTGGCTCGATCAATTCCTTGAAAATCTTTTACAAATTCATTGCAAATTCTTTGAAACGTTCCTTGCAAAGTGAGCTGAATTATTTCTGAATTTCCTTGAATTAAACTCGGCGCCACCGACTTAAATACTTGATTCGACGAAAAGGATCTACCCTCAGTCTCGACTTTTGGACTCGCCGATCCATATCAATTCGTGTCACCGATTTACATTCACCAGATATTATCTTCTGCAGCTCAACTCAATGATTCTTTATGCATGTTTCTTATTGCCCAGTTGTGATTCTTCAGGATCCCACTTCTTTCCATCTTTCCTGACCTTCCTAGTTTGCTGTCCTTTTCGGCACTTGATGTCAAAGGGGGAGAAGATTTAGGGGGAGGGGGAGATAAGGGGAGAAGAGAAGATTTAGGAAGAAGAGCAATCTTACCTTAAGGGGGAGAGAATCACATCAAAGCTTTGCCGTGTTCCACATTGGATATTACTTTTGGCATCATTCTTTGATATTACTTTTGGCATCATTCTTTTGATTTTGCTTTTGCTTTCACAATTGATATCTTATGGAAAGCAAAATCTCTCAGAGTTCATTGAAAATCTTTTAGTTTTGGGAGACATGTTTGCTGATTCAAGCTAATGCTCAATATGAGACACTCTTTATACATGTCATCCCTGGCTTGGTACTCTTGATGTTCTTGCAGTTGGTTGAAGAAATACTCTTGTGTTATCTAACCCTGTTTTCCCAAGTCTATTTCTTCAGGTACAATGCCAAGGAACCTCAAGGTAAGTATATGCATCTTGCAGAATGTGCATGATGGTGGCTTGCTTGTGAATACCTATTTGCAAGAAATCACCATGCACATATGCATTATCACTCACTTCTTTTCATCTGCTCTGATGCATATAGCCAAGCTGCATGTAGCATATCTTGCCTTTCTCTCTTGTGTGCTTGTGGTAGTCCAAAACCCTAATTTATAAAAATCTTGCACACTTGTAGGGGGACTCTGTGTACTACATGTTTGTCAAAGCTTTAGTGATAATTCTATCTTTCCTTCAGTAAGCTTTGATGTCTTATTTTGTGTGTTGCCATCAATTACCAAAAAGGGGGAGATTGAAAGCACATTTGCTCCCTGGGTGGTTTTGGTAATTAATGACAACATACCTTGTGGTTGGACTAATGCTTTTATCAAGTATGTTTCAGGAAGGTCAATCACTTTGGCATGGCAAAAGGATCAAGAGGTGGACCCTCAAAATGCTAAGGCAAGCATTGGCAAAAGCTCAAGACTCCATTTTGGTTTAGTGATCCAAGATCACATTGAGTCTATAGGAAAGCCAATACTATTAAAAGGGATGAGGTTATGTTAATGATCCGTTGCTCAAAGTGCTTAGTGATATATCTCCTAAACTATCAGCACCCTCACTTCATATACACACTCATAAGTAATCTCGGTCCCACCGATTCCATAAACTCACCACACCGAGATGAACCACCTCAGCCACAAAGCCAAACCCTAGAAATTTCGGATTTTCCGATTCCAAACTCGGTCTCACGAAACTAGTGTTGCCAAGCTTCAGAACCTTCATTATCAAATCGGTGTCACCGAGATGATAAAGTCGGTCCCACCGAGATTGGCAAACCCTAGTCTTTGGAAGAATCGGACTCACCGAGATTGTATTTTCGGTCCCACTGAAAATCCCAACGCTCACAAGATTTGAACTTTCGGTCTCACCGAGTTGTCAACTCGGTCCGACCGAGATTGGTCAAATGTGTGTAACGGTTGGATTTTTGTGGAGGCTATAAATACCCTCCTCCTCCTCTTCATTCGTGGAGAGAGCCATCGAAAGAACTACCACTCCTACCTTACATTTCGAGAAGAAAACTACCTACCCTTGTGTTGAGATCAAGTAGCTCCACTCCCACCATATGAAACTTGATTTCTAGCCTTCCCAAGTTGCTTTCCACTCAATCCTTTCTTCCACCACAGCCAAATCGGTGAGGAGAGTTGAGTGTTGGGGAGATTATCATTTGAAGCACAAGAGCAAGGAGTTCATCATCACCAACACCATCTATTACCTTTTGGAGGTGGTGCCTCCTAGATTGGTTAGGTGTCGCTTGGGGGCCTCCGTCAAGATGTGGAGTTGAACCAAGAAGTTTGTAAGGGCAAGGAGATCGCCTACTTCGTGAAGATCTACCCCGAGTAAGGCTAGTCCTCCGTGGGCGATGCCATGATGGCATAGACAAGGTTGCTTCTTCGTGGACCCTTCGTGGGTGGAGCCCTCCGTGGACTCTCGCAGCCGTTACCCTCCGTGGGTTGAAGTCTCCATCAACGTGGATTGACGATAGCACCACCTATCGGAACCACGAGAAAAATCTCCGTGTCTCCAAATTGCGTTTGATCTTCTCCACCTCTCTTTACTACTTGTGCAATTTACTTTCCGCTGCGCATACTCTAGAATTGCATGTGTAGTATGCTACTTGACTTGTGTGATATGCAGAATCTGCCAAGAACTTGTCTTTGTCAAAAGGCATAATTTTTATCTTGTCGAGTAGTCTAATCACCCCCCCCTCTAGACACTCTCACCTTCTTCGATCCTACACAATGGCCAAGTACTTCACCATGATGTTGGATGGAACGGCCCGCACTTGGTTGAAGGGGCTGCCACCTGATTCCATCGGTTCATGGGCAGAGTTAATGGCTCGGTTTATTCAGAACTTCAAAGATACATGCAAGCAGCCCATGTCAATTGTGGATTTGACTAATTGCAAGCAAGAGGAGGGTGAGTCCACGACCCAATTGGGTGCGCCGGGTCAAAGCCATAATACATTCATCTGAGAAGATGGATGCCGGCTCTGCAGTCTTAATGTTGGAGAAAAATTGCCATTTTACTCCTCTGAAACAGAAGCTGCGGCGGCTCAAGTGCAATTGTAATGACATGGGCCAGCTAATGGCAGCTCTGGTCAAGTACGCCGACTCTGATAGTACCAAGGATCCCGAGTCTGATGATGAGAAGATAGGGAAGGGAAAGAAGAGCGGTAATGCCAAGGGTCCTCAAAGATAACCCGGACTAATCAAGGAGGCAATAATAAACGTAAGGCTGATGGCAGCTCAGAGTTTGTGGCTAACACCAATGCGCAGGGCAACAATCAACAATGTAAGGGGAGCCCACCTCCTTGGTCCGGCGGGTCAGGTCCTACTCTTGAGCAGTTGTTGAATGAGCCCTATCCGAGGCATGGTACTCAGCAGAAACCAGCCACTCACCTGTGGAAGGACTGTATGATCATGAAGGCTTTCAAGAACTCTTACATGTTTGACGGTAATCATGCTCTAGGGCAGCTCAGGTGGCGGCGATTTTCATGGCCTGGGCGGCAGTTCAAATTCCAATTTTCAAGGCTCTCAAGGTAATCAAGATGGCTATAATCAGCAATCTGGCCAAGGAGGTCAGCAGCAGCAACAATCTGGATACCAGAGTAATCCAAAGCAGCTGAATAGTGGATAGTATCATGTGTTTACCACCAGTTTGTGCGAACGGGACCAGAAACTTCATAAGAGGGCTATGAACGCTGTTGAGCCAACAGTTCCTCGTTATTGGAGATGGTATGAGCAGCCTATTCTATGGAGTAGAGAAGATCACCCTCCCCGGGTTGACAATCCGGGTCACTTGGCCCTGGTGGTAGCACCTCAGGTTGGTGGATATAAATTCACTAAGGTGCTCATGGATGGAGGCAGTAGCATCAACATCCTCTATTATGAGACTTTCCGTCACATGGGGTTGACTGATAAAAATCTTAAGACGTCCAACACTGTTTTCCATGGAGTGGTGCCTAGTAAGTCGGCATACCCAGTGGGTAAGATTGAGCTAGAAGTGGCCTTTGGAGATGAGCATGATTCTAGGGATGAGAAGTTAACTTTTGAGGTGGCCAAAATCAAGACACGGCCGTGTTATGTTTATCTGCAGCTCAAGATACCGGGTCATAAGGGAACCATCACAGTGCATGGGAGTCGGAAGATAGCCCTGGAATGTGAAGAAGGTGATGCTGCTTACGCTGAATCTGTTTGTGCAACAGAGGAGTTGAAGTTGTACAAGGACAATGTTGACCCGGCGGACGTGGCGTCTTTGAAGAAACCAACCACAGAGCATGAGCCGGTGATGAAGTTTAAATCGGCCGACAACACTAAGCTAGTTGATTTTGTTCCTGGCGACTCATCTAAGCAGTTCAGTATCAGCGCTAACCTAGATCCCAAATAGGAAAGCGCACTCGTCGATTTCATCCATGAGAACCGGGACATCTTTGCATGGAAACCTTCTGACATGTCGGGTGTACCGAGAGAACTCGCTAAGCACACTCTCAATATTGATCCAAAATTTAAGCCGGTCAAGGAGTTTCTTTGGCGGTTCAATGAGGACAGGCATAGGGCCATTGGTGAGGAAGTGGCCTGGCTCTTGGTGGCCGGGTTCATTGTGGAAGTTTTTCATCCTTAGTGGTTGGCTAACCCGGTGCTAGTGCTTAAGAAGAATGGCACCTGGTGCATGTGTGTGGTTTACATGGACTTAAACAAGGCTTGTCCGATTGATCCTTTTGCTCTCCCTCGTATTGATCAAATCATTGATACTACAGCGGGTTGTGAGCATTTGAGCTTTTTGGATGCTTATTCTGGTTATCATCAGATCAAGATGGCAGTTAAGGACCAGGAGAAGACGGCTTTTATTACTCAGTTTGGAGCCTTCTGCTATGTGTCTATGCCATTTGGGCTCAAGAGTGCTCAGGCGACTTATGAGCGATGTGTGCAGAACTGTCTTCATGATCAGATTGGGTGGAATGTTCATGCTTATGTGGACGACATTGTGGTGAAGTCCAGAGAGAAGGAGACCTTGATAGATGATTTGAAGGAAACCTTTGATAATCTCCGGGTCTATAAGATGATGCTTAACCCGGTCAAGTGCGTGTTCGGTGTGCCAGCTGGCAAGCTTTTGGGTGTTCTAGTTCTAATAGAGGCATTGAGGCTAACCCAAAGAAGATCAAGGCCATCACCTCCTTGGCTAAGCCGGCATGTATCAATGATGTTTAGTGCTTGGCGGGTCGTATTGCTGCTTTAAGCCGGTTCATAAGCCGGTTAGGTGAGAAGGCCATACCGCTGTATCAAATGATGAAGAAGACAGACGACTTTGTCTGGAGTGATGCTGCTAACACTGCCTTTGAAGATTTGAAGAGACAGCTAGCTGAGTCACCGGTCCTTGCTGCTCCCATTGATAAGGAGCCATTATTGTTATATGTGGCTGCTAATACACGTGCTATCAGTGTGGCCATTATGGTGGAGCGCAAGGAGGCTGGCAAGGAACATCCGGTTCAACGGCCGGTTTACTACATCAGTGAGGTGCTTACTGAGTCCAAGCAAAGATGTCCACATTGGCAGAAGCTCGTTTATGGGGTGTTCATGGCAAGCCGGAAGCTTAAGCAATATTTCATGGGTCATGCCATCATTGTGGTTAGTTCTGCTCCTTTAGGAGATATCATTCAAAACAGAGAAGCCACAGGACGAGTCGCCAAGTGGGCCATTGAGCTTGGGCCTCATGGTTTAAACTTTAAAGTATGTGCCACACACTGCTATCAAGTCTCAAGCACTGGTGGACTTCATCAACGATTCGACAGAGCTGCATATGCCTGAAGAGAAGCCGGACAACACATATTGGACTATTCACTTTGATGGGTCCACGCAGTTGGAGGGCTCGGGGGCTGGAGTGGTTTTAGCTTCCCCTTGAGGTGACAAATTTCGTTATGTGCTAAGGTTGATGTTTCCCTGTACTAACAATGGAGCTGAGTATGAGGGCTTGCTCCATGGTATTTGGATGGCTAAGGAGATGAGCTTAAGCCGGGTAAGGTGCTTTGGCAACTCATATTTGGTGGCTCAAAAAGTAGCAGGCAAGTGGGATTCCAAGGATCCTTTCATGGCGGCTTATCGCCGAGAAGTTGATGTCATTGCTGGACACTTCAAGGGTTACCAAGTGGAGCACATTGATGGCAGAAAGAATGAGGCGACTGATGCTTTAAGCCAGCTGGGGTCACAGCGTAAGCCGGTGCCACCTAACACTTTCTTGGATATTCTGCATAAACCTTCTGTCAAGTTGCCTACAGAGGAAGACTTGGCTGTTCCTGACCGGAAGCACAATTGGTGGCGGCTCTTCACGTCATCCCAGATTGGACAGTGCCATATTTGGCTTACATGACCTGGGGCAAGTTGCCAAAGGATGAAACCTTGGCCAGGCAGATAACCCGGCGATCTAAGTCAATGACAATTGCCAATGGCGAGTTGCATCATCACAATGACACTGGAGCGTTTCAGCGTTGTGTCTCTCCTAAGGAAGGTCAAGAAATTCTTCGTGAGATTCATGAAGGAGATTGTTGCCATCATGCCAGTTCAAAGTCCCTTGTGGCTAAGGCTTTTCGTCATGGATTTTATTGGCTGACGGCTCACGCTGATGCAGAGGATCTGGTCAGTAAATGTGACGGTTGTCAGAAATTCTCAAGACGAGCTCATGTGCCGGCTCAAGAATTGAGGATGATTCCAATTACTTGGCCGTTTGCAGTCTGGGGACTCGACATGGTTGGGCCTTTCAAAAGGTCCAAAGACAAAAAGACCCACCTCTTGGTGGCAGTTGAAAAATTCACAAAGTGGGTTGAAGTAGAGCCAGTTAGTAAGTGTGACGCAGCCACGGCGGTTCAATTCATGAAAAAGGTGATCTTTCGTTTTGGCTTTCCACACAGCATTATAACTGACAATGGTACTAATATGTCCAACGGTGCCATGGAGGAGTTCTGCCAACATGAGCATATCCAGCTTGATGTTTCATCGGTAGCTCACCCCCAATCCAATGGTCAAGTTGAAAGAGCCAATCAGGAAATCTTGAAAGGCATCAAGCCCCGGCTTTTGGTTCCTTTGCAATGGACGCCGGGTTGTTGGGTGGAGGAGTTACCCTCTATGATATGGAGCATCAATACAAACCCTAACAAGTCTACAGGTTATATGCCTTTCTTCATGGTTTACGGAGCCGAGGTGGTTCTCCCTAGTGCCATCTGTCATGACTTGCCCCGCGTGGCGGCTTACGTTGAGGCTGATAATGAACAAGTGCGTCAGGATGCACTCGACCTGTTAGATGAAAAGCGTGACTTGGCAGCAGCCCGTTCGGCGATTTACCAGTAGGACCTGCACCGTTATCACAGCCGCCGGGTTAAGTCCAGAACCTTTCAAGAAGGTGATTTGGTGCTCCGGCTCATCCAGGATCAAACTGATGCACACAAGTTATCCCCACCTTGGGAAGGGCCCTTTGTGGTCAGCAAGAACTTGAAAAATGGGTCATACTACCTTATTGATGTTCAAGCGCACAAAGACTCACGTAAGTCGGAGGAAGAGACCCGCCGGCTGTGGAATATCGCTCATCTTCGGCCATACTACACTTGAGCCACCGGCTCTCATGATGTACATATTTTGATGATGTATATATTATGATAAGTAATAAAGCAGGACCTTTGTCCTTTTCATCCTTAATGATCATATGTCTTCATCATCACAATTTCAAACGACCAATTGGGGGTTGATCGTATTTGAATCTAGCTTAACCCTCTTGGTCCGGCTCATGATCGTATTCGAATCTAGCCGTTAAACCTCATGATCACTAGGGGGCTTCCTGTTCAAACATAGGTCATATTTGAACCAAAGAGAATATAGCTGTCGGGACCCTCTTGATCGACACAATGCCAAACTCACTAGGGGGTATCTTGATCATATTCGAATCATAGATTAACCCCTTTTGGGTCCGACTTGATCGTATTCGAATCAGAGTCGTTAAAAAACTCTCAAGGTCATTTGGGGGCTTCCTGTTCAAACATAGGTCGTATTCGAACCAAAGAGAACATAACTGTCGGTACCCTCTTGATCGGCGCAACACCAGAGCCACTGGGGGCTACATGAGCGTATTCGAATCCTAGCTTAACCCCTTTGGAATGGTTTACTAATCGTATTCGAATCAGAAGCCTCAAATTTTTCTTTCTATTTGGCTTAAGTTTTTGAAAACAATCTTTGGTTTTGTCTTGAGTCTTTTTTCCGATCTAAGTATAAGTGTGGTTTAAATTTAACCCGGTTGGTTTTGGATGATAAGTCGCCAAAGATATGACAATCATCATACATTTGGAAGTGTTAGCTTCTAAGAATTGGGTTATCACCCTTACTGTTCAGTCACATAAACCGCAAGACAAATTCAAAATCATAGGTATGATATTATAGTTATGTTTGAAGGCTATAATTCATAACGGGTTTATCTGTGTTTTCTTTTTTCCATATTAATGGTTATATGTAAGATATTATGACCCGCCCTGCGGTAAGCTGCCAAGGGTTCTTGTGATTTATTTCTGTGTGTAGGACAGTTCAAAGACTTTCTTATGCATAAGGAAAACATATGATAAGTATAAAAAGGGGCGAATATAAGATGATGGCTTAACAATGTTGAGCACCAAAACATGCACGATGGCACGACAAAGCAAAGTCATTTCTACCCTATTACATGACTTCCCGAGTCCAAATGATTAAATTGTTTTTCAGCAGGCCACAAATATGAGCCGCCCGGTGGATCAATTCTCTTGTTGACCTGAAGCTTCTGGGTCAGCCCTCTCCGCTCCTTCGCCCTGTTCCCTGTCCTAGAAGGTTGATGATGACCAGTCAATGCCATTCAAAGCTTCAAATTTAGCTTCATCATCAATTAGTCCGGCCAGGTCAACTTCAGGGGCAAAGGTATGCTTACGGATTGGTGGGATCAGGCTTGTCACTTTATAATGCGGCGTTGGCATCCTCCGATTCTCCGCTCATAACCCGGCTGGTACCTCGTGAGATCCGCTTCATCAGCAATCAGGGTGGCCACAGGGCGTATTTCCTTCACACAAGCGGCAAAGTCCTCCTGTTCAAATGAAGTGCCACCCTCCTTAAGGCTTGGATACCCAATGGCGATGTCGGCTGGGTCTAATTCTGGTAGCCAAGCTTTGGCCCGGCTTAAGGCGGCCACAACTCTGGCTCTTGCGGACGATCGCCTTAGCTCGTTGAATCGCTGGGGCAGCACAGAAAACTTCTTTAGCACATCCACCAGGAGTGTGGGGACTTCGTTTGATAGGGAAATTGTGGCTAAGGCACGCCGAGATCCAGTGTAAAGTTGTTCCACGAGCGTGTAAACCGCCTTCAGCTTCACCAGCATGTCCTGATTGAGATTTGTGCTCCTGGGGCCTGCATAGCATTGTCAAGTGAGTTAATGACAATTCATATGATCACTAGAACGATTCAAATATTTGACATTTGCAGGGCGACTTACTAAAGATTGCTGAGACCATCTGAGATATATGGCGTTTTAAGCCGGATAATTCGACGGTCACCTCTTCAAGAGCCGCCTCTGCTTTCTCAGCTTGATTGGTCAAAGCGATCTTTTCTTCAGCCCAGGCCTTTTTCTCCACTTCAAAGTCTTTTTTGGTGTCTTTTGTTCGAGACACTGAATTCAAATTTGGAGTTGGCTCTTTGGGTTTCATCTCTTATGCTTCGAGGCGGTTCTTCAATTCAGACAGTTCTGATTAAAGTTGAGAAGTGGTGGCCTGTACAAATACCCGGTCAAAATCATGAATATTAGCATACAAAATTAAGTCCCAAGCCTTTTGCAAGCAACAACACTTGGCACTTGGGGGCTAATGTCTACCGAAGGATTCTATCTAAGTGGCGGTTCATGAGAGTAAGTCCCAAGCACTTTGCAAGCAAAAGTACTTGGCACTTGGGGGCTAATGCATATTGCTGTTCAATCTGCACAAGTATTATATGCTACACAAGCATGTGAAGGACCGGCTCATTCATGTTGATTAAACCGGCCCTTGGGGACTACGGATTAAGCCGGATTATTTATAGGTTTGACCAAAGGATATTACTGATGCTTATATGTTTGTTCTAAGTCTACATCATATTCATCATAAGCAATAGACTTGGGGGCTGGCATAATAAGAATAATTCAGTGAAAGGAAGGGTTTGTACCTCAAATTTCTAGTGCATTTGCTTCACCATATCAACTTCAAGGTCACGGCTGTTGTGCACTTGGCTAAGATAGCTAGAAAGAACTTCCCCAATGCTCATGTGAGTATAATCAGCAATGTCAAATCTGACCTTACGGCGCTCCAGGTGCCCCTCCTTGGCAGAACACTTGGCTAACACAGTAGGTCTCCCCGGTTAAGTGTATCAGGTCTTGGTAATTTCAACATCAGCATCTTGCGGGTCGTATGTCTTGGCTGGGCTAGAGACTTCAGGGTTTTCAGGGCCATCTGCGGTTTGATCGGCAGGCGGGTCAGTAGTTGACGTTGGCGTGTCATGCGCCGGTTCAAGCGGCGGCTCAAGAACAGAGGCTCCTGATACGTCTCCAACGTATCTATAATTTTTGATTATTCCATGCTATTATATTACCCGTTTTGGATGTTTATGGGCTTTACTTGACACTTTGATATTATTTTTGGGACTAACCTATTAACCGGAGGCCCAACCCAAATTGTTGTTTTCTTGCCTATGTCAGTGTTTCAAAGAAAAGGAATATCAAACTGAGTCCAAACGAAATGAAACCTCTGGGAGAGTTATTTTTGGAACAGAAGCAATCCAGGAGACTTGGAGTATACGTCAGGGAAGCTACAAGGAAGCCACGAGGTAGGAAGGCGCGCCCTACCCCCTGGGCGTGGCCCCCATCCTCGTGGGCCCCTCATGTCTCCCCTGACCGGCTTCTTTCACCTATATATGTCCATATACCCTAAAAACATCAGGGAGCACCATAGATCGGGACTTCCGCCACCGAAAGCCTCTGTAGACACCAAAAACCAATCGGGACCCTGTTTCGGCACCCTGCCGGAGGGGGGATCCCTCACCGGTGGCCATATTCATCATCCCGACGCTCTCCATGACGAGGAGGGAGTAGTTCACCCTCGGGGCTGAGGGTATGTACCAGTAGCTATGTGTTTGATCTCTCTCTCTCTCATGTTCTTGAGGTGATACGATCTGGATGTATCGCGAGCTTTGCTATTATAGTTGGATCTTATGATGTTTCTCCCCCTCTACTCTCTTGTGATGAATTAAGTTTTCCCCTTGAAGTTGTCTTGTCGGATTGAGTCTTTAAGGATTTGAGAACACTTGATGTATGTCTTGCCGTGCTTATCTGTGGTGACAATGGGATATTCACGTGATATACTTGATGTATGTTTTGGTGATCAACTTGCGGGTTCAATGAACTTATGCATAGGGGTTGACACACGTTTTCGTCTTGACTCTTCGGTAGAAACTTTGGGGCACTCTTTGAAGTACTTTGTGTTGGTTGAATAGATGAATCTGAGATTGTGTGATGCATATCGTATAATCATGCCCACGGATACTTGAGGTGACATTGGAGTATCTAGGTGACATTAGGGTTTTGGTTGATTTGTGTCTTAAGGTGTTATTCTAGTACGAACTCTATGATAGATCGAACGGAAATAATAGCTTCGTGTTATTTTACTACGGACTCTTGAATAGATCGATCGAAAGGATAACTTTGAGGTGGTTTCGTACCCTACCATAATCTCTTCGTTTGTTCTCCGCTATTAGTGGCTTTGGAGTGACTCTTTGTTGCATGTTGAGGGATAGTTATATGATCCAATTATGTTATTGTTGTTGAGAGAACTTGCACTAGTGAAAGTATGAACCTTAGGCCTTGTTTCCTATCATTGCAATACCGTTTACGCTCACTTTTATCGTTAGTTACCTTGTTGTTTTTATAATTTCAGATTACAAAAACCTATATCTACCATCCATATTGCACTTGTATCACCATCTCTTCGCCGAACTAGTGCACCTATACAATTTGCCATTGTATTGGGTGTGTTGTGGACACAAGAGAGTCTTTGTTATTTGGTTGCAGGGTTGTTTGAGAGAGACCATCTTCATCCTACGCCTCCCACAGATTGATAAACCTTAGGTCATCCACTTGAGGGAAATTGGCTACTGTCCTACAAACCTCTGCACTTGGAGGCCCAACAACATCTACAAGGAGAAGGTTGTGTAGTAGACATCAGCTCCAGGCATGGCTGTCTGGAGTTCCGGCTCTTTGAAGGTTGGCTCTTCGGCCGACTTGTTCTTCTTCGCCCTCTTGGTAGGCTTCACTTTTCCGCTATATAAGATCAAAAGGATCAGTACAAATATAAGGAATTGAAATGAATACAGGACAAGTAAATCATCATTACCCTGGAGCGGTCTTAAAAGCCGGCAAGTTGGACTGGATTGAGTCGCCGGAGGAAGGTGAAGTTTCCTGATAATTTGAGTCAGAAGAGTTGAGTGGTTGACGAGTGAGACCCTCCAAAGGATAAAAATGATTTAAGTTGGAGGTGACCTCGTTCCAGCGCTTCCTTGGTGTGTTTGGTAAGCCGGAGGAGAGCTCCACATCCTTGCTGGTCCGGGTCTGCCTTCGGCTCTCATGAATCTATCGCTTAAAAGAAATTGAGGATTCTGATAAGCTAAGGGATGTGAAAATCTTACTATCCGAGCTACTCTTCCGATTTTCTGTCTTGGCAAAGGCTTGGAGTCGGAGGAAATAATAGTCACCTCTTTGTCTACTCCGCGACTCGTTCCTGTGTCACCCTAATGATAATCAGTGTCAATAAGGTGGTTAAAAAAGGAGCCAAGAGAGTCAAGAGCTACCTCCGACTCAGAGGAATCTTCTAATCGAAGCAAGTCAGAGGCGCTGGCCATCTTTCCCTTCTTCTTAGCGGCGGCTTTTCTGGTGGCTCTCTTGGCCTTCCTGGCTTTCTTCGCAGCCTCATGATCATACTTTGTCTTCCAAAATTTATCATCAGCCTGTGAAAATTAAGTAAAGGTTGAGTACAGACAAAACATCAAGGATGAAGGTAATTTACTCAGGTTGGCGGCTTACCGCTGGAGCCGAGTTAGCTTCGCAGAAGGGGATTAAGCCCACCTTACCACGATCTGCTAGGCTTTCATTCAAGAGTGACTTTGTCATGTCATCAATGACGTTGTCAGGTAAATCATCAGGGTTGTGCCGCAGAGGGTCATTCTTCTTGCCTGTGTAGGTGCACATCAAACCGGAGCGGCGGCTCAACGGAATGATCCGCCAGGCAACCCAAACCCGGACCAAGTCAATACCATTTAAACCGTTCCCCAAAAGAGCCTTGACTTTAGCCATGGTGGGGGCGATTTTCTGGCGATCCATAGCTGACAACTTGTTTGGAAGAGGATGATTATACTCGAGGCGCAGAGCGCGAAAGCCGGGCAGAGGGTTCTCATCAGCCGGAGAAGTATCTTGACAGTAAAACCATGTCTGGTTCCAGTCTTTAGGGTGGCTTGGTGGATTTGCATAAGGGAAAATGGCATCACTCCGTCGTTGGATTGAGACCCCACCGAGCTCCAAACTAGGCCCGTTGGCACATTCATTTTGGCGGTTCGAATAAAACAACTCTATGAAGAGTAGCAAGCTGGGCTCTTCTCCAAGATACACCTTACAGAACACTTGAAAGTTGAAAATATTAGACACGGAGTTGGGTCCGATGTCTTGAGAACGGAGGTCAAAAAAGTGCAAGACGTCTCTGAAGAACTTTGAGCCGGGCGGTGAAAACCCCCGGATCATGTGATCAGTGAAAACGACGACTTTCCCTTCTTTGGGCTGAGGTTTTTCTTCTGTTGGATAAGGAGCGCGGTATGACATGACTTCCTTCTTTGGCAGATAGCCGGTTTTCACAAAACCGTCGAGAGTACTATCAGTGACGATGGATGGGACCCAGTTGCATGAAGTGCTTGTTTTCGGCGGCATTGTGAAGAAGGAAGCCTAACAAAGAGTGAAATTGCCGATTAAAATTTAAGCCGGAGGAAAAACATTAGAGTGCATATTCAAGATGGCGGCTTATAAAGGGGCCTAATGGTATATGGCTAAATTATGTCAAGTTATTTAAGCCGCCATGAGTGCCATGAGCAGTCAAGTTATTTAAACTGCCATGAGTGGTTAAGGTTATCTATTGAGCATTGCAATTTCAAGCAGGCGATAAGAGCCGCCACGGCTAGGTGGATCTAACAAAATGGGATTTTTGCCTAAGTGTTACACAAACAAGTTTCACAGGCTGCATCTATTATTTTGGATCAACGGCTGTTCAGGAAAAGAAAATAAATCCAGACCTAAAAACCAGTACATATGAGTTCATGAGCTTTCACAAGATTTTTCTTCCAGGAAAGGGGATCTACTGGTATCAAAAGTGGAAACAAAACAACTACCGCATTGGTTGTACACTATTTTCATATCAAAGAGGCTCGCGGTACGAGCATGGACGATGAACTACGAAGAACACAGAGAAACTTGCAAACCCTAATGCAGATCTGAGGTATGGGGAGGCAGAAACTTACAGCTGCAGATTTACTGCGGAGGGTCGCCGCCGAGGTTGAGGAAGACAAGGTGCTCTACGACGGCGGCGGAGCTCGAGCGACAGAAGGGTTGCGAGAGGAAGAAGATGCTGGAAAGGGGGAGAATGAGGAAACACCGGTCGTGCCTATTTATAAGGAAAGGCTCTTAAGTAGGCGCGAAAAATGAGGAGGCCAAAAATATGGTTATCCAGCTACCAGGACGCCTTGATTCTGGGGATGGTCATTAAGATAAGGATCCGTTGAGATATTTTGGATAAAGTGTGAAGTAATGGTAGATGACGTCATGTCGGGTTATCGCAAATCCAGAAGATGACGTCATGGCGGGTTACAAATTCTCGAACAATGAAGAACAGAAGATTTTTTATAAGTGTTGAAGATTGACATGAACCAGGTCAAATCAATCCGGGGCCTAATGTTGGAGATATAACTATTTGGTATGACCCGCCCAGGAGGGGCCAGGTTATACCTATGGCGATTCATGAAGCCAAGACAGCTCTGGAAGATGGCGGTTTAGTTAAAGGCCCAAGGCCCAAAGGCGACTCAAGGCCTGTAGAGATAAACTGCCATATGTACATAACTTGTATTGTAAGGCAGTGATAGTTAGAGACCGAGCCGGACACTGTTTATGAGCCGGCCGGGACTCTATGAGCCGCTGGGCGTCGACCTCTGTATATAAAGGGATGATCCGACGGCGATTCAGGACAAGTAACATCAGATCGAGAACTAGGTCAAGCGGATTCGCTCCCTGGTAATCGAGACACAAGCAATCCCACCTCAAACTGGATTAAGCCATTACCTTCACCGCAAGGGGCCAAACCAATATAAACTCCTGTGTCCTTTGTCCCGCTTTAACCCCTTTAACCTTCCTAGTTGCGATGGCTCCACAACTAAGTCCTTTCACTAGGACATCCGTCGTGACAATTCCACGACAAAGTACGCACCACGCCCATCTAGATTTTAGTATTTCCCTCGTCCCAAAATTCTTGTCTTAGATTTGTCTAGATATGGATGTATCTAATACTAAAACGTGACTTGATACATCCGTATTTAAACAAATTTAAGACAAGAATTTTGGGACGGAGGGAATATTTGACTAGCAATATCTAGTAATGCATGTCACAAAAAATGTACTACTCCCTCTGTAAATAAATACATGGTGTATAGTTTTATTCCTATCGGCAAGATAACTTAATGTCCTTTTGCTAATTAATAGGATTACATGCAATGAAATAAACACTGCATGTCATGTTTGGTAGTCTTAAGTCATTGAAAGCATGCACGGCCCACATCTCTCATTGATTGATATGTCACGAAATAAGAAACGAGGAGGGAGTTAATGTATCGTGCCTAAGTGTTTTGGGATTATTTGGTTTTCGCAAGGTGACTTACACAACATTTTTGTTTACATGCATTAACCTTTTGTCAGTTAAATCAAAGGTCAAAACTTGACACCAAATGCAAAGGGGACCAATAAACCAGTAAACATCAAACTTCTCTCTTGTTTGGCCCCAACTAGAGGTCCGGTGAGATGACTATACTGCACCGGCATAGAGGGGGACGCAGCTTCATTGACTTACTGCAACTGCCTTTGGGTGAATGACACGTGGGCCCAATAGGTGGCTGGCCCACCTGTCATACAGCCAAAGGCAGGTGCAGTAGAGGGCCGAGGAGAAGATGGCCAACATGCACATGAATTCAACGTAGTCTACACTTCTCATATAAAGGCTCCCCGCCAGTCCAATCAAGTACGAAATCCTACGCACCTACGCACTCTAACCAAGGGCAAGAGTGATCAAAAGAATCATAAGATCAGTTGACTAGAATCTAAGCTAGACCAATGGAGGCGATGAGCGCGAGCATCAACCGGCCGTGCCAGATGGTCCATGATGTCGGCCTGCGGCCTGGCACGGAGGAATGTCTCTAGGTAGTGCTTGAGGTCGCTAGGGCATGGGGCCGCTTGGACGATAGCTTCGTCTCCTTGTTCGACGAAGTCCTCGTCTGTTTCCTCGACAAGTTCACCATCGGCAAGAAGCTCGCGACGACTTTGACGACGCCCAGCCGACGTGCTCCAGCTCGTGATGCCCGCCACCCTCAACGGCCACTATGGTGACAACCTCTTCGACGCACTGGTGGCCCTGTGACTGCCCGCCGTCGCGCCGGAGAATGTCCACCTCGAGGTCGAGCTCGCCGCGCAGTGCCTGGCGCAACAAGACACCATCGACATAATCACCCACGTCTACACGCAAATCGTCCACAAGGACTACTACATGCAAGAGGAGGACGATAGGACGCTGGCCTTCTTGGACCGTAGGGAAACCTTGGACGGCATTGTTCAGAAGCATGTTGAGCTCGCCGCCAACGCCGCTGCTCCTCACACGTCGGTTGGTGACCCGGCGCACTAGGGCGTGAGGATGTCGTTGATGGATCCGTATGTATTTTTATCTTCCCATCAAATTGATGTAGCAGTATATGGTACTACTATTAATTATCTTACCTTTTGCATCAACTTCATAATTTTTGTACGTACTCCATGCATGAACAGGCGCCAGAACCAAACTTCTCATTACTCTAGGGAAAATTGTTATTTCTATCTATCGGTCGTGCCATGGAGCAGAACCAAACTTTACAAGTTACAAGTTCAAAAGGAAAAGCCTGCCATGTTCGCGTCGCACCCCCACACGGTTGGTCCGGCACGCCACTCAAGGGGGAATGCATGCGGTGTTGCATTTTCACTTACAAGTGGGACTGCAGTTGAGCAAACCGACTATCGGCAAACCCCCACCTTGCCCACCGCGCGATGGCTGAGAACACAGGAGGGAGAATAGATGGCTGTAGCACGGACTCCAAGAAAATTGGTGTTGGATGGGACTCATGTGGGTGGCGTGTGCTGTACTGCTAGACGTGAATGCTAGTTATGGCCCATGCCACCCCACTATATCGAGCCTATATTGAGGTGCTGGCTATGTAGAACAAATTTCCTGGAGTCCGTGCTCAGCCCTCCTCTATCTCTCTTCTCAGCCAGCCAGCGGACGCGCGGAGCCCATCGTCTGTTTGCTCATATGCGGTCCCACATGTGAGTGAAAACGCAAGAGGACCCACTAAACCTGCACATCTTTCACCTCGACGTGCTGGTGATGAAAAACAAATCCAATAAAGATCTTTGGTGGCCGCTTTTGGAGTTACTCAAGAGTAGTAAGATTCTATTTACAGTTTAACCCAAGATGCACATCACATGGCTTCAACTACCACTCTATTTTCTTGCATGACACGACCCGGATGCTGGATGTCCCACGTGTTGGCAAAAGGAGGAAGAACCCGACAAAATCTTCGGTTGTGCTCTCTGATTGGACTAGTTGTGCTAACTTACAATTTTATTGTGTAGAATGGATGCAAGTTTTGGTATTGGGAAGAAGAGTACATTGATATATTGATAGAGCGCAATTTAGTAGATGTTCTAGCATTTTTAGCTAGCATAGAGGCTAGAGATGAGACTAGTGCACTTGTTGATAGAATAGAGGCTAGACATGAGACTAGATGCGAGGAAGCAACGTCTACTTCTTTAAACTCGAAGAAGAAAGAAGCATGCAAGATCGAGCCTCCGCAGGTCAACAATGAATGCATCGAGAAGGCACTAATCTGTCGTGGGGAACGAACACCTATGGGGCAGGGCCCCTTGTCGGTCCGGCAAGGGAGCGGAGGGCGCACGAAGAGCAGATCGAGGCGAAGCACGCGAGGGATTTTACCCAGCTTCGGAGCTCTCCGGAGAGATAAAACTCCTACTGCTGCTTTGTGTTTCTATTCTGTTCTTGCTCAAGAGCGTAGGTGTGTTGTAGTTTCGAATGAGTCGAACCCCTTCTACGCGCGCATGAGCCTCCTTTTATAGTCTAAAGGGTCACCGGTGCAGCGTAGAGAGAGGGGTAAAAAAGTAAAAACGGGGGTTGGTACAACCGCTACCAACAGTGCCCCCTACCTAACTCTGACGACAGGGGACAAGGGCATTTAATGCCTGTCCGGTCGCCTAAACAGTGCAAGAAACGACCGTTAAGAGCGCCACCGATCGCCACGATGGCCTTCTAGTCATCTTCATTTGCCACCTCGCACCACTTGGCTGCACAGCTACCCGCCACGTGCACCAGGAGCGATCCTGCGGCGACACGTCGTCGGATGTGCTGGAGCGTGGGAGCAGAGTGGTGGCTTCGCCGCGGCAAGCGCCTTGCCGCAGTCGCTGTCTTGTCGCGCCCGCAAGCTTGCCGCTCGTCGGGTCTTGGTTGGCCTTCCCGGCAAGCTGCTCTTGCCGGGGTCTCGTCCTTCCCGGCAAACTCCTCTTGCCGGGACTCTGTCTTCTCAGTTAACACTTTGGTCTTGAATGGCAGTAATAGGAATAATGAAGGATCTTGGCGGACGTCCGGCAAGCCTTGCCGCGGGGCACTGCGACTGCCCGTGCACAAGTTCGGGATACTAAGGTACCCATACTTTAGTACACCGACAGGAGCCCCCGGGCCTGGGCCATACACGGTGCCGAGGGCTGTTGGGCCAGGCCTAAAACAGGGCACGGGCACGCGCGGCCTGGGTCCAAACCAAATCTGACTCCATATCCGCCGCGCCCTCCCGTAACGGCACGCGTCAATCGCGGCGTCGTGGGAGAGATCGTGGGCAATTCTTAATTCAGGAAATGCGTAACGTTCGCCTCCCCTGTTTATAAGCAGAGGAAACAGGGCCGTTCCCCCCACCTTCGCCACTTGCAGTATCTTCCTCCGAAAGCTCCGCCGCTCCCCTCCGCTTCCCAAGCCGAAAGAGAGCAGCGCTCCGCCGCCCGTCGCCGCCATCGCCCTCAACACCTCCGCGCTTCCCCGCCGCTTCCGCCATGGCTCCGAAGACCGACAAGGGCTCAAAGTCGAGCACCAAGTTGGCCGAGGCGTTGCGGCTTGAGGCACTGCGCAAGGAGCGAGTGCTTCCCGAGCTCACCCCGAAGGCGCTGCGGGAGGAATTTTACATCTTCTGGTCGACGTAGACGCGGGCGCATCCGTGCACGCCGGTGCTCTCCGCCGAAGCTTCCACTTTGAAGCGGTGCCCAAAAGGGTACTATTTCTTTCCGGTGTTCTTCTATTGCGAGCTCTGCCCACCTTTTTCTGATTTCCTCTGTGACATCATGAATACCTACGGGTTTCATCTTCTTGATTTCACCCCCAACGCCGTTCTGACAATGGCGGTTTTCGCACACCTCTGCGAGAACTTCGTTGGCATCCTCCCAAATGTTGCTCTTTTTCGCCACTATTTCACCCCCCGAGCCGAGAAAGGAGAGCCATTGGCTGGCGGAATCGCCTGGACCTCACGAATCGGCATGAAGGAGGTGTATCTGACGGGCGAGCTCCGCAGCAAGTGGGATGAGTGGAGGGCGGAGTGGTGCTGGATCGTTGACGCCAATCCGCAGCCATTCACCAACCTGCGCCAGACCCGGGTAGTGCGCGGCGGCGACTGGAGCGCTCTGTCGCCGGACGACGCCAAGCTGAAGATTGCCACCACCCGAATCCTCCGGCTCAGGCTTGCCGGGCTCACAGCAGGGGCAGTTGGCGCGGATTTCCTTCGCCGTCGCATCGCCCCTCTGCAGAAGAGGGGGAGGCCCGCCTGGCTGTTTGGTGGCCCGGCGGATATCATGAGGCTGCGTCCAGGCCTCAACTTCAACTTCACAGTTCTGGAGCTTGACGGGATGCTGAGGGAGCTGTTCAAGCATGACGCCAACCATCCAGAGTGGTTCAGGCTGCCGCAGGGCATCATCCCACTTTGCAACAACTCCCAAGCGATCGATCTGCGCAAGAATGATGCCAGAGTGCAACTCGCACGGGATAAGCGCAACTTGGATGGAGCCCGCCGATGACGTCGTGCGGCAATTCTTCGATGGCTTGACGGAGGTAGCAGTCAACGCCAACGAGCAGAGGCTCCTCACCCGCGACACCACCGACGACGAGATGCGGTACATCGCCACCAGGGCCGAAGAGGTGGCGGCAGCTGCCGCCGCGGGCGACTTTGGCTTCACGTTGGAGGAGGCAGAGGCGGCCGAGGCGGCAAGCCTTGCCGACCGGGAGGACCTTGCCGGAGGAGTCGTTGGCGAGGGGGAGCCCGAGGCCGAAGCGAGCGAGCCCGCCGAGGGCGAGAGCGGCCAGCCGTCTTCGAGCAGCTTGCCACAGGCGGAGCCCCCAGCGCAGCCCCAATTCCAACCGAGAAGGCGCCTCCGTCGAGTTGGAGATACGGCAGGGCGGCAGGCAGGCCAACAGCCGCAGCGTCGTGGGACGCGCTCTACCGTGGCAAGTACCGTTGCGGCGGGAGCATCTCAGGCCGTGCCGGCAACTGAGGCGGGGTCTTCCCGGGCTGCCACGCCCGATCCTGCCGCAGCTCCCGGCAAGCGTCCAAGGGAGCCTACTCCTCCGCCTCGCCGCACAGAAAGGGTACCAGACTTTGACCTCTCTGCGCTGAGCTCCGACAAGGAGGAAGAAGAGGAGGAGGAGTAAGGGTTTCTTCTCACTGTACTTGTTTTTCTTTGATCTTTATTGTTGCTTGTCTTGTATCTGATTTGCTTCTCCCTGAATCCCTGTTCTATTTCAGGACTTTGGCCGAGAGAGCGGCGAAGAGGGCCAAGGTCCCTGTGGTTATCATCGAGGACGATCCTGCTGTGATGGCAGAAGACACGTCCGAGACCACCTTGACGGACCCGGTTCCTTCTCCTTGCAGCAGCCCCCAGCACAACCCCCAGCATAAGTGTTTGGCTCACTTCTTGTTGTGGGGCGCGCATGGGTGCTTCTTCTTTTGCTGACATCTTGACTGTTGATTCACTTGTGTAGGAGCAGAGCAGGTCCATCAGGAGCAACCAGAAGCCGCTCCAGAGGTGCTGTTTGCTTCGACTACGCCGCCAAGGGGCGATTCTCTGACAAGGGAGTGCTCTCCGGCAAGGGAGCGGTCCCCGGCAAGGGGCAGTTCCCCGGTGAGGGACGGGACCAGCAACTCTCCGGGGGTGGAGCCCATGGTCACGGAGCCCAGCACTGGTAACCCTCCTTGTCGGAAATTTTTCCTTGGGTTTTTCTTCTGATCTTCTTTTTGGATTTTTGCTTGACTTTTTCTTCCTCTTCGCCCCTTTTCCCCGGCATGGGGTTTTCCCTACAACCAAAGGGGCCCACGGGCCCCGCCTCCCAAAAGGGGAAATTAATAAACCTTAAAAAAAAAATTTTAAAACGGATCCCAATGGGCCCTCCCCAAAACTTTGGCAACCTTAGGGCCTTTTCCTTTCCCCTTTTCCCCCCAAGTTTTTTTTCCCGGTGTCCTGGGCAAGGCTGACTCCCTTTTTTGGGGAACCCCAACCCGGCCCGTCCCCCCCAAAACCCCTTTTCTTCTCCCGTGAAAACTTGGGTATTAAAGGAAACCCCCCCTTTTTTTGAAGGAAAAAAAGAAAAGAAAAAGGGAAGAAAATTAATTTTTGATTTTAAATTGGGAGCCCTTAAAAGGCTCGATTTTTGGGGGCCCCAAAATTTCGGGGGGTTTAGTTGGGGCCAAACAAAGTGGGCGAATTAAAATTTTATAAAAAAGGAAAAAAAAAAATGCATGAAATTTGGAACAGGGTTTGTGCAAAGCCAACCCTGAACCTTTATTTTTAATTTGGGCAAACCCGGGGGGAATCCAAGGCCCCCGGGGTTTTGGTGGCTAAAAAAAAATGGAATTTACAAATTGGCAAACAACCCTTTTTTGCCAAAAGGCTTTTGTAATGGTTTGGGGTTTTGGTTTAACAGTTCCCAACCGCCTTTTTGGGTAAAACTTACAAGATGCTCTATATTCCAGAGTTGCTCACCGAAACCATCTTCGGTCTCGCAACAACCCAAAGCCTAGTGACTCATTTACCCGAAAGGGTTTTCCCTTCAAGGCCAACTTGTTGGAATTTTTGGGATTGAACCTACCAAGAACAAGGTTGCCTTCCACGGCTTTCGCATTAACTTTGGGCTTGGTAAAGGGCAAAGTTTGGTAGCGAGCAGCTGATAAAAATCAAGAAGATCTTTTTCGAGGAGGCTATCTTGCCGCACGCTCTTGCTCAAGCTCATCATGGAGCACCGAGGCGATCCAAAGAAGTTCCGGGGGAGAACCGTTGCCCAAGACTAGAGCAAAGGGTCCGCCGCGGCTCGATTTGGTGTCGCCCCGACGACCAAAGAACCACCGAGCCTCGATCCAATTTCTTCCACACTTGTGCAGCCGTCGAAGTCGGTTTGAGCCGCGAGACTTCAAATTGTTCTTCGCTTGACCCTGCTTCCGTGAGCAAAGGGTTAAGCAGATCTTGGCGCCAAGATCTTGGACGATGCATGAAGGTGCGGTCGTGAATTGTGTGCCATTGTCGGTGATGATCCGTTAGGGACTCAAACGGCAAACAATTGACTCAAGAACTTGATCGCCGGGCTGCCACCTTCTCACGCCCATTTGCCACTTTGTGAACTTGTCGATTGCAACGCAAATAAAAGCCCCGAATTCGGGAAAGGGGCCGAGGATTGAGCCCCCGAAAATGGCCGTGATAAAGGGATTGTTTGGAGAGCTTGAGCTGGTTGATGTATCCGCTGGAGTGGAACGCACGCTTCACACTTGGTTACTTGTGCAACAGATCTCGAGGGGTCCGAAGAAACCTTGCCGGAAGGCTTTGCCGAGTGTTTTTGGGCCAATGTGGTGACCACATATGCCTCCATGTATCTCCGCCAAAGCCCCGGCCCATCTTCCCGGAAATGCACTTTAATTTCATTGAATCTTCTTCAGACAAGACGCCATCGACAAACCGGTACATACTTGATTGCCGGGCTACTTTTTCCGCTTTCTTCTTGTTCTTCGGAAGTTCTCCGCTCAAGGAAATGGACGATCGTGCCCATGCCGGAGCTTTGGGCTCAACGACAAGGACTAAAGGCGAATGCTGCCGGGAACATTCGCTTCCACGGCAAGAATTGGGATTCACCCGGAGACGATGTCCCGCAAGCGTGCAAATTGTCGGGAGCGCCCTTCAACGAACAAACCCTAGGGCTTGCGGAGCGACGCTCCTCAGACTTTTGTGTTGATCTTGTGGACTTTCTTGACGGCGTTTGGGAGCTCCAAAGTAGTCGCCAAGAACTAACTTCCTCTTCTTTCTATCCATGAGGTGTTAGATGGTTGAGTCACTTGAGCACAAAAAATTCCTGGTTCCATTTGTAACTTCGGGGCGATTTTGAAAATCTCCCAATGTCGTTTGAGCTCTTGGAACCGTTCCATCTCGCAGCCATCAAAATGTTCTTCTAGCTTCCTCACTTCATCAATGTATGCTTCCATCAACGGACTCGATAATCTTTGTTTACTTGATGGACGAAGTTGTGAGTCACCCCAAATAAGCTTCCCGATCCCAAGGTCCGCCGGATCCAGTCCGCAAGCAAGCCTTCATACCTGCAGATTGTTTGTTGCTTGCCCTTGGGAAAGTGCATTTGGACCACGATTTGAGGTGTCTCCGGGTGCGACGAGTAGTACGCCGACCGCCTTTTGGCAGAAGGCACCATCAAAGTACATGATCCATTCTTTGCTTGCTTCCTTGATGGGGATGTCTTCCGAGTTTCTTCATCGTGTTACGCCCATTCGCTATGAATTCGCCAATGCTCCTCGATAGTTGAGGTACCTCAAACTTGAGGCCAAAGCTTTAATTCCAGGCCCACGACAATCCCCGGTTTCCGGATTCGCAATATCCTCTTCAACGGAAAGCGAGGACCACTATGATCTCATTGCTTGAAAGTAATGGCGAGCTTCCTCGAGGCCATGAGAAGGCCAAAAGCAACTTCGACACCGAGTACCTTGATCTACCCCCCCAGAAGGGAACCGAAAAGAAACCGGGGCGCACCATCTTCCCTTTTTCTTGTGGGCGCAGATCCATCCTTGTCGGGACCAAGCTTGTCGGGAAGCCCGCTTGTCGCGGATTCGCTTGCCGCAGCTGCCGGTCATCATCCCCTCCCTCTCCGCTACTAACGCAGCACTAACCACTTGATTGGTGCCGCAATATAACAACAACTTCTCTTGTGGCTTAGGTGCAAAGTGTCGGAGGGAGGACAAATATTCTTCAAGTCGGCACCCCATCCGAGTCCATTTCTTGAGCTTTTTCAAAATTTTGAAAACGGCAGCTGCTCAAGACTTGGAAATGAACCCCCGAGAGCAAAGAACAGCCCGCAAGCCTTCACACATCCTTGACGCTTGGTGCTTGAGCTCAATGGCTTTGATCTTGTCGGGATTGGCTTAATCCCTCTAGGACATAAAGAACCCGAGAAGCTTGCCGAAGGAACTCCAAACACGCACTTTCCGATTCAACTTGAGATTGATCTTGGCAGATTTGCAAAAGTCTCGCCCAAATCTTGATCAAAGTTTCTTTGTCCGGACCACTATGTCATCCATGTAAGCTTCTACATTTCGCAGGTGGCTCAAAAGCATGACCGACTACCTTGCAAATGTTGAACCAGCATTCTTTAGTCCGAAGGCATCCGCATAAAGCAGTAGGCCACATGGAGTAATGAATGCGGTTTTCTTCATCTCTTCACCATGAAGATCATGATATCCCGAGTATGCATCAAGGAATGAAAGCGATCACATCCCCGCCGGGAGTCAATAACGGTCAATGCACGCAAGGGAAATGGATCCTGGGACAAGCTTTATTAAATCAGAAGTCAATACAAAGTTCCACTTCACGTCGTCAAGCTAGGATTGGCTAACCACGCTGGATGGAGTACCCTCCGGCCCGCCGCTTCCAATTTCTTGATCTTTCAAGAATGAACTTTGTCGCCCACCGCTTGCTTCCTAACTCGCTTGACGGGCGGTGAGGGCGACGGCAAGGTGGTGCTCAATTATTTTCCGGGAACACCGGGATGTCGATGGTTGCCATGCAAACACATCGACATTCGCCCAGAGCAACCGCCGCTTCCTATTTAGGGTCAAGCGGGCACGATGGTGAAAGTACCACCAAAGGCCGCCCTTGGCGCCACTTTCTTGGTCTCCGTGAAGCTGTTTTGCTTTTTGCATTGCCGGGGAGCTCGGGGGCCCTCGACGGTAAAGGGCACCAAGAGGTGCGCTGCCGGAGGGGCATCGAGCTACTTTTGCGGACTTGGTCTTCTTCCCACCGGAGCTTCAACAAGTGGTTTGGCCTCCGGGCTGCGCTTCCCGAAGATCTTGTCGATACAGATAAGTGCATTTTTTTGTCGCCATGGACCAAATAGCACTTATCGGACCAGGCATCTTGAGCACATTGTAAGCGAATGAGAGGCTGCCATGAACTTGGCAAGCCCGATTTGCCGAGTATCCCATTGTAGGCAATGGGAAATCCAACGCCAAACGGACTCTCCCCTGTTCAGTCCGCAAATGTCACCGGGAGATAATCTTCCCTTGGGTTCTTTCCCCCGGTTGATTCCTTGAAAACCAGCTCTTCAAGTTCCGTCGGGATCCGAGCTTGAGCACCTGAAGAGATAAGATTCAGGGGCCCACCATCAACCAGCATCTTCGGACCTTGAGGTTGCGGATTGTCGGTAAACCAAAATCGCAAGCACCCACCGCAGTTATGCGATCGGGTGATCCTCAACGTCAAGATGATGGGCGGGGACCACTTCGGGGTTTGCGCGACTCAACGGACGGTTGCCGGCTCACTTCCCGACCCATCGCTTGAGTTGGCGGGCGGGTGCAGAGAAGCACCCCCGACGCACAACACCTCCTCCGAACTCCCCCCGCCCGGTCTCATCCTCCTCCATTCATCATCTTCATCTTCGCTTCGTTTGTCGCCCCTGAGGTCCATCTCCTTGCCGCTTTGTTTTGCCGCCCCCCCCCGGGGGACGCTTGCCGGATCCTCCGCCACCTTTCCCGGCCTTCTCCTTGTCACGGGCCAGATTCAGCTTTTCAAGCTCAAAAAGCTGCTCAACCTTCTTTGGGCCTGGAGGTCATGGCCCTTTGGGTGGATCTTGCAAGATGCTGCGGAGCCGCCCCGCTTTTGCGGCCACCAAGGCCGAGTCACCATTTGGCCCCTGGCACCCCCCGCCGGACTGTCGACCACTAGCACATCCTTAGCCTTCCTCTTGTTGTTCCCCCGCTCTTCTTGCCGGGCAGGCCCCTCATTGTCGATCCTTCCCTCGCTTTTCCGGGAGTTTCTCCCCTCAAAGACGCGGCGACTTGTCGCCGGAGCAATAGCTCACGACATCTCGATTTTACATCGCCATCTCTCTCATCTCGGCGCGCGACGCTCGATGGAACCTACCGATAACCGCCGCAGGTGGACGCCGATGTTGCGCGACCGGCTGAATCTTCAGATTACTTGCGAGGGGCTCTTCCTTCCGGCGGCGAGAAGGTCGCTTCGCCATGGGGTTTGTGGCCACCGTGAAGGCGCCGAAAACCGATGGCAGTCCCCACGAAGAAATGGAGTTGTCCGCGCATGAGCCAAGATCCGAGGGCTTGGGAGCACCCGGAAGTAGTTCGGATCTTCCGCGCCCCGAGCCTCGCACCCGGATGGTGTAGACGCCGAGGAACTCCGACGATGTATCCCGCCATCGCATTTTCGGCACGCCCGCTTGATGTTCTTGGTGCTGGGCCACCGACCTGCCGGAGTTTGGGTGAACGCAGGCATCCTATCACAGATGGCAAGTCGCCGTTCTCGGCGATGCATATCGACAAAGGCCCAGCGACGGTTCCGATCGACGCCGCTTTCTTCGACGCCAATGCGAGTACGAAGGCTTTTCGTGGTCGCCTTTTTGGAG